>PVIH01006209.1:0-113886 GCA_004025045.1 Sigmodon hispidus | reverse complement strand
TATACCCTAAAGAGGCACATTCACACTCCAAAGGTATTATTAGCTCAACTATGTTCATAGCAGCATTATTTGTAATAGCAAGAACCTGGAAACAACCTAGATGTCCCTCAACTGAAGAATGGATTAACAAACTGTGGTACATCTACACAATGGAATACTACTCAGCAGTAAGAAAAAATGATATCCTAAAATTTGCAGGCAAATGGATGGATTTGAAGAATATCCTCCTGAGCAAGGTATCACAATCTCAGAAAGATAAGCAGGGGATGTACTCACTCATTAGTGGTCTCTAAGCAAACAAACAAGAAAAAAAGCCAAGCATGCCCAAGCGGCAAACCACAACCACTGAACAGCTTGGCATCAGAAACACCCTGGACTGACCCTTCGGAACCCAGTCCAACTATAGGAACACCTCACTCATTCTTGAGGGAGGGTGGACAAAACTGGATTTGGCCAGGAGTGGAGACTGATCCAAGCATTATTGGGTCAGTGGGACCACAGGACTGTCTGCTCCCTGCCCAGGGAGGGGATGGGGAGTTTCGGAGAAGAAAAATGACTTGATGTGGTGGGAGGGGGAAAGGACCTTGAATAAGGATATGCAGGGATGGGAAAAAAATTCAGAGGGAAAGCTGAACACAAAGTAAATATATGTGTAGCATTCTTATTTGCATTATCACCCTTGATAAGTCATGCTTATGATTTTTATCTTCTTTATAGTTATTGTTAACTTTTCAGCATTTTAAATTCATTTTACTGTTTTTTTGATAAATACAAAATAAATAAAGAAGAAAAAAAAAACCTTTGCTTTTTGTTTACTCAAAAAAGGGAGAAATGTATGGCATCTTGTTTGTGTTCTGACAAATAAAGCTTGCCTGCAGATAAAAGGGCAGAGCTGGCTGCTAGTTAGCCATAGAGGATAAGCAGTGGTGACACACGCCTTTAATCCCAGGATTTGGAAGGAAAAAGCAGGAATATCGGGAGTTTGACGGCCACCCTGGGCTACACAAGAGTAGACCAATCTAAAAGAGAAACAGAGCTGGGCAGTGATGGTTCACATCTCTCATCTCAGTGCTTAGGATCTCATGCCTTTGATTCCAGCACTTGGGAGGCTAGACAGGAATGTAAGGTGGGTGGAGACAGAATCTCAGCCCCCATTAGGTCTGAGATTTTTGTAGAGGTACGAAGTTTCGGGTGATTGCTGCTCTGCTTCTCTGATTTTTCAGCTTTCACCCTTAATATCTGACTCTGAGTTTTTATTGTTAAGACTAATTAGATTCATATATCTATGGGCTATGGTCAGAATGGCAAGGAGGCCTTTCTGGGCAGACAGAATGTACTGGTTAGTTCCCATTCTAGAGACATCCTCACATGCACCAATTTTTTTCTCTGACTGTAATTCATGAATATCAGTTAAGTGCCCATTTAGCAAACATTTAGATTTTATCTACAAAAATTAATGTTATATGGAAGTAAGCATCTTTTAATAATCTTTCTGGAAATCACCATTTTTCCCTGTGTTTATTCCTCGAGCATAGCACAGTCTTCCAGCACTAGTGTCTCAGGACCATCTCAGTGCACATGAATCAGGTGATTTTTATCTTTTGTTCTCCTTGCCATCCCTAATCTGTCAGGCAGTCCTGAATCTATACCATCAGCCGTGTTTGTGCTACTTCTCTATCCTTTTATCATGGTTCCATTAACTCACATCTAAGGATGTCAAGAGAATAAATAGCCCAATAAAACAAAAGAATATACTTCAAGATTTAAAAAGAAAGAAACATACAAGAAATACATAAATCATACTGTATGACAATAGCCCAGAAGATTGCATGAGAGGACCTTTGTGCTTTCTGTAAAAGAAAAGAAAAATGGAATTTCCATTCCTTTGAATCAGCATTTGACAGAAGGAGTTATTGCATATAGGGTACCAAAGGCAGGGTAGGGCTTAGAAATAATTGTGGACTGCAGTAAGCACATTTCCATGGAGGATGATGGCAAGTTTCTCACAGAGTGCTCTTATAAACTGGGACAAACAAAGCACAAGTCTAATCTACATTTTGTTTAAGAAATTCTCAATCACAAATATTTCTTCCTAAAACATGATTCCTTACAGGGGGCTGACATGATGACTTCCTATCACTTAATGCCACACCTCTACTATAGAGACTCACGTCTCAAAGAACATTTCACAGATAAAAGGCACTTGTCCAAGAGTAATAAACACCTGGCATGTGGGTGTCTAAAAGCTCAAATAAAGATAAATTTGTTAGCCTGACCCACAGGTTTTCTCAATCTCAAATTAATCTGTTATCTGACATTCAGCAGTTTCTCTATCTAAGCCAAAAAGACCACTGTTTGGTGAGGGCCTCATCACTCTTCTTCAAGAAGGAGGTGTAATTTTGTGACTCGGTGCTTACCTGATGTCTCAGTAGGGCACATGGCACTCTCTCAATGTAGCACCCTAATGGAGCAGAGCATTATTCCCAGTCATTCCTAATCAAATGTTTGGTTCTTAGAATTAATGATAATGTAAAGCTAAGCCTAATATCAAAGTAAAACTTCTTTTTTTAGGTTCTTTACCTGACTTGATTTAGAAATGAATTATAGTAGCATTTAAAAATGCACTTGAGAGATTTCTTAATTTAAACTCATCATTTTACAGTTGAGGAAACTCAGACTCCAAGAAGTCATTTCCCAAGGTCATGCACAGTACTAACTCACCCAAGAACACAGTTCTGTTTTACCTTAATTATGAAGAAAGCAAAACTATTTGCCTGTTTAGAATATGTACTATGCATTTTGATATGTTTGGCTACAACAAAGAAATTATTTGTTTCTGTCAATAGAAAGTTAGATTGACAAACAGCCTACAAGTTTACCTGCTGGCTTCTGTGGGTTCTAAATGAGTAATTACCTTCGCATTCTAAGAAGTAAAGATACAGTACAACCATGCATGAGGTGGGAAACCATTTTTCCATATCCAGCCATGTCATGTATAAATATATGTATATATGAAGATGTGAATGTAGGGGGATTATGTTGTTGCATTGTTAAAAAAAATTGTCATGCTTACTGATTTAATAAAAATGCTGATTGGCCAAAGGCAGACAGGAAGTGTGGGCAGGCCTACGAGGCTAAGAAAACTCTGGGAAATGGGAGAACAGAGCAGAGATGCCAGGAGATGCAGAGGAAAGAAATTGAAATGCTGCTGAGAAAAGGTACCAAGCTGCATGGCTAAACAGGACAAGAATCATGGGTTAGTTTAAGGGTAAAGAGTTAGCAAGTTATATGCCTGGGCCCTAGGTCAATCCGCATAAAATTAATGTAAGAATCTGTGTGTCTCTGTGGGACTGCAGGTCTCTGGGTCTGCGGGCCAGAACCTCAGGGCTAGGCAGAAAAGTCCAGGCCAGAAACCTCATGCAACATGTGAGTGGAGGGTGAATATGGATGTAAATAAACTTGTCCTATTCTTCATCCAACCCCTTATACAAGTGTAGACTTAGACCATGATTTATTCTATTATTGTAATATGACCATGACCACTCACTATGTAACCCCACCTCCTCCCACTATTCTTCATCCAACCCCTTATACAAGTGTAGACTTAGACCATGATTTATTCTATTATTGTAATATGACCATGGCTACTCACTATGTAACCCCACCTCCTCCCACTATCCCCTCAGAGATCCAAAATGCAGTTGACAGCTCTTAGAAATCTGTTCTTTTTATCAAAGTGTGTATTCCTGTGGAGAGACATGAGGTTCTCGAACAACAGCTAAAATGATGATGAAAATTCCTCCTCATCCCTCCTACTGAAGCCCTAGCTCAGCTCCTTCCTGAGACAGTCTAAGTGGCCACACAGTGGAACAGAAGATAACCCTGGGATCTCACCACATGTGCCTCTCAGCACGGAGGCTGAAGAGCACCATGATCTGGCTGGCTGGCTGCAGCTCTTCCTTCCTGGACTGTCAGTTCCTGTGTTCCCTGCTGTGGTCAGCAGGTCCACCATTCCATTCTAGCTCTCCTCTGCTCTCCACAGGACCACTGCACAACCCAACTGACCTTCCCCAATTTGCATGTGTATTTATTCACAGATGATAGCTCTTTAGCTGACATCAATGACCTTCTGTTAGAAATAAAAGTTAGGGGAATTGCGCTTCAAATTTTCTTCCCTGAACATAGTTTATTTCTTTAGTTAAAATTTTTTAATTGAATGCTGGAGAAACTTTAATGGCTAAGGCCACTGGTTTTTCTTGCAGAGGACCTGGGTTCAGTTCTCAGTACCTACATAGTAGCTATCAACATTCTATAACTCCACTTCAGGGACTCTGAGACCCCTTGCTGACATCTGCTGATCCTGCAAACATGTGGCACACAGACATACCTGCAGACGAAAATACCCATACGTGTGAAAACGAATATATGGGCTGAAGAACTGGTTCCTCTGGTCAGATCACTGGATGCTCTTGTGAAGGACCTGGGTTAAGTTTCCAGCATCTATGAGACAGCTAACAATCTTTTGTAAGTCTATTTCAAGGAATCCGATGCCCTCTTCTGGCCTTCATGATCACCAAGCATGTAGGTGGTTGGTACACACACATACATGCAGGTAAAAATCCATATATATATATATATATATATATATATATATATATTTAAAAAGTAATTTTTATTTTCTATTTTACATCCCAACCATAGTTTTTTCTCCCTCCTCTCCTCCATTCCACCCCCACCATACACACATACACCCCTACCCCTAATCCACTCATTCTCTGCTTCTGTTCAGAAAGAGGCAGGCCTCCCGTGGGTATCAACAAAACACGACATATCAAATTGCTATAAGACTAAGCACCTCCCTTTGTATTCAGGCTGGGCAAGGCAATCCAGTATGAGGACTATGTTCCCAAGAGCCAGGCAAAGCATTAGGGACAGCCCCTGCTCCCATTGTTAGGAGCCCCACCAAATAGACCAAGCTACACAAATGTTACATATGAATATAGTGCCTAGGTCAGTTCCTTGCATGCTCCCTGGTTGCCAGTTCAGACTCTGTGAGTTCAGGGTGAGTTGTTCCTGTGGGTTTTCTTGCCATGTCCTTGACCCCTCTGGTTCCTAATCCTTCTTCCTTCTCTTCAGCAGGATTCCCAGAGCTCAGTCTAATGTTTACCTGTGGGTCTCTGCATCTGTTTCTATCTGTTACTGAATGAAGGCTCTCTGAGAACAGTTGGAGTAGTCATGAAACGTATCACAGGAGATGGCCAGTTCAGGCTACCTATCCACTATTTGCTAAGATTCTTGGCTTGGGTCATACTTGTAGATTCATGGGAATTTTCCTTGCACCAGGATTCTACCTGACCCCCATATACCCACCTTTCCAATGATCTCTTTCAATACTCTCCCCCTCCACCCACCCACCCCAAGCTAATCCCTCAAGTTCCCATCCATACCCATTTACAGTTTACCCAGGAGATCCCTTCTATTTTTTCCTTCCCAGGGAGCTCCATGCATTTTACCCCCTCCTCAC
Organism: Sigmodon hispidus; assembly: GCA_004025045.1. Classification (NCBI taxonomy): domain Eukaryota; kingdom Metazoa; phylum Chordata; class Mammalia; order Rodentia; family Cricetidae; genus Sigmodon; species Sigmodon hispidus. Next base: position 108,362 of record PVIH01006209.1, on the reverse strand, counting down.
GGCGGGGGGTGGGAGGGTAGGAGGGAGTGGAGCGGGCTCCTCCTTGTTATCTAGCCTCTCTGGGCCTGTGAATTGTAGCATGTTTATCCTTTACAGCTAATATCCATGTATGTGTGAATACATACTATGTTTGTCTTTCTAAGTTTGCATTACTTCACTCAAGAAGATTATTTCTAGTTCCATTCAGTTGCCTTCAAATTTCCTGATGTCATTGTTTTTAATGGCTGAGCAATATTCCATTATATAACATTTTCTTTATTCATTCTTTGGTTGAGGGACATCTAGGTTTCCAGGTTTTGGCTTTTACAAATAAAGCTGCTATGAACATAGTGGAACAAGTGTCCTTATGGTATGATTAAGCAAATATTAATAAAAACTTAATATGTGAAAACATAAAAATTGTACATATTAGTGAGTAAATATTATACTATTACCATTAAATATATCTGTCCCTTCAAGTATTTATCATTTATGTATAGCAAAAGCTTAAATTTTTTTTTCTTCTTCTAGCTTTTGAAGTGAAAAGTATGTTATGGCCACCTGTAGTCAATGGCACATCAGAACTTCTTGACCCATATCCATGTAACTTAGTACCTGTGAGTCAACTTTGCCCACATTTTCTCCTTCCCCTGCTTCTCCCTTCTTACCACCCCGTTCTTTGGGAATCACCAGGCTACTTTCAAGTTGTACACCACAAGAGGTAATAGGCTTAGCTATGCTTTTACCCATTATGTTTAAGCAACAGGAAATTCACCATTTCTTTTCTAATATCCAGGAAGCAGATAAAAGAAATAAGTCTAGTGACAATATACAAGATTCAGTTGTAGTTCAACACACATTATGAAAAAAATTTCTCCAGCTTAATGATGAAAAATAAAAGATATAAGAGGAGGCACACTGAATAATTTTGTACTTATTAAACTCAAAAAAAAAAAAAAAGCAAACTTACAAAGAGCCAGGTCAGCAACCAGTTGACTTCGTCAAGGTCATCAATTGTTAAGTGGTCATGAGGGACCTTTCAGTGACATAACAAAGTTCTATTTTTTGATCTAAACAGCAGTAAAATTAATATATAAGCCCAATTACAGACTTAGGATTTTGGTATCATACTGTGCATGCCTATGTATTTTAAAAACGTGATACCAAACATTTAAGACTGCCTACTTAAATTTTATAAAGATTTTGTTATATGCTAGAGTCTGACTCCTAAAGAGGCATTGTTGAGTGTTAACATTCTATAGATGTACAAGAAATTCTAGCACCTTGTCTTTTGTTGAGGAAGAAAACTCCCAAATCCCCAGGGCAGCTTGATTTCCTACCAGAGGCTAATTCTGAGCAGGCTTGTCTGCAAAGAAGATAGGCTGGTTACACTGATAGAGCAAAACATGTTAAGTCCACACAACAAAAGATTATCTGCAAATGAATATAGGACCTGAGGAGATGCCTGAGTGGGCAAGATATAAGCAAGTCTGAGGACCTGAGTTCAGATCCACAGCATCCTCATAAAAGCTGGGCATAATGCATGTCAATAACCCTAACTTTGGGGTTGGGTGAGAGATAGGTTGATCTTTGGAGCTAAGTAGTCAGCTACCTTTGCAGATTATTGAGCTCCAATTTCAGTGAGAAACTCACGGAGATATCTCAAAAATAATAAACAGCAACAGAGAAAGACAACAGCATCAATTTCTGACATATATATATATATATATATATACTTACATACACATGTGCACACACATATACACACATCCTAATCATATGATGTGGTATCATATGGTAGTTTAATTATATTTTCTTAGCAACTAATGATGATGAGAAACTTGTCAATTTGTCAATTTGACAAAAATAGAGTTGTCTGGATAAAAGACACCTCTATTAAGAAATTGACCCACCAGATTGGCTGGTGCGTATGATTTCTTGATTAATGAGTGTGAGGAAGGTCCTAGTCCACTGTGGGTGGTGCCACCTTTAGGCAAGTAATCTTGGTTTTTATATGAAAACAAGCCAGAGGGCTGGAGAGATGGCTCAGCAGCTAAGAGCACTGTTCTTCGGGAGAACCTGAGGTCAATTCCCAGCATCCACATAACAGCTAACAACTGTCTGTAATTCCAAGAAACGACACACTTATAACTATAGTTATGCAGGCAAAAATACCAATTCACATAAAATAAAAATAAATTAAAAAAAAAAAAAGAAAACAAGCCAGTAAGTGTAGTAATAAGTTTCTGGCCCGCATTAGTCCCAAGATCTGGACCATCAGACCCAAAGGCCCAAAGAAGTACACAGAAGCTTACATTAATTTTATGTTAATTGACCTATGGATCAGACATATTGCTTGCTAGCTCTCTCTTCTTAGCCCAACCTATTTCCATTAATCTATTTAGCCATATGGCTTAATACCTTTTTTTAGAGCAGCATGGTTGTCTTCTTTCCTCTGTGACTGCTGGAGTCCTGGTGTCTCTCTGGTGTCTCTGCTCTGCTCTTCCTCTTCCCAGAGTTTTCTTAGTCTGGTAGCCCTGCCCACACTTCTTGTCTGCCTTCAGCCAATCAGCTTTTTATTAAACCAGTAGAAATGACAACATACCAACCATAATCCTACTACAAACAAGTACTGTTTCTCCAAGGTCTCTGTCTCGATTCCTGCCTCTAAATTCTTGGTATGGCTTCCCTAATTGTTGGGTTATAACCTTTGAGGTGAAATAAATCTCCACCAAGTTACTTTTGGTAGGTGTAATAGAAAGACAGACTAATACAGACATACATTTTATGTGTTTATCCATTTCTGTGTCTTTCTTGGGGAAAATATCTGTTCAAATTTTTGCCCATATTTTAGTCATTTTTGTCATTATTGTGATCACAAGGGTTATACATTCTGCAAATTATATGATTTGCAAATATTTCCCACATTTCTTAGATGGTCCTTTGAGCTAATTGATAATGCCCCTTTAAACAATGTTGTAAGTTCCAATTGAGTTTAACATATCTTGTTTATCTCCTCTTTCACTTATAATTTTGATATCCTTGCTACACCTTTTCTTAATCTGAGATCACAAAGCTTATTTCCATATTTTAACCTGTCCTTTTAAATACATATTTCTAGGCACTATATTTAAATATATGAATAATTTAGAGTTTATCTTCATGTAAAAAATCTTAGTTTAATGTGTGCTACATGTAATATCTGATACAATTTATTGAAATAACTATCTTCTTGCACAATTGAATTGTTTTGACACTCTGTTGACAATCAATTCACCACAGTGCAAAAATTTATTTCTAGATTCTCAATTCATTTTTACTGATATGTACATCTACCCTCAGATCAGTGCCACATAGTTCATATTACTTATCTTCATGATAAACTCAGAAATCAAGAAGTGTGTGTCCTTCCACTTCATCACTTTCAAGATAGTTTCTTGGTTGTTCTGGGTCCCCTGAATTTCCAATTGATTTGTCAATTTCTTCTCTACAAAAAAATCAGATCGATCTCTGATACATTTTGTGTTGAATCTGTAGATTAATTGAAATATATTGCCATTTTAATAATATTAAGGCACGCATTCCATTAACACTGGGTACTTTTCAAATTAGGCTTTTTTAAAAACTTCTTCAATGATGTCTTCTAGTTTTTAGTGTACAAATTTATATGACTTGTTAAATATGATCCTAAATATTTCATTGTTCTGTAAATTATTATTATTGCTGTTGTATTATTTCTCTCTCATGTGTGTGTGTGTGTGTGTGTGTGTATGTGTCTGTGTGTATGTGTGTGTTTAGATTTCTTTATTCATCTGATGGTGGCATCTGCCAAAAGACACAGTTCTACTTCTTTTTCAATTGAGATGACTTTATTTCTTTTATTTTTGAGATTGTAATATAATTATAGCATTTCTTCCTTTCTTATCATACCTCCAAACCATCTCATATATCTGCTGTGGGATTATGTTTTGTTATATTGAAAATAATTGTTCTGCCTACTGGTTTAATAAAAATGCTGATTGGCAGAAAACAGACAGGAAGTGTGGGTGGGGCTATCAGACTAAAAAAACTTTGGAAATAGGAAGAGCAAGGCAGAAAAACCATGGAGATGCCAGCAGACACATAGGAAAGGAGACAATTGTACTGCTTTGAGAAAAGATATCAAGCCACATGACTAAACAGATAAATGGAAATAGGTTGAGATGAAAGAGCTAAGTAGCAATATGTCTGAGTCATCGGTCAATCGGTATGAAATTAATATAAGCTTCTGTGTGTTTCTGTGGGACTGCAGGGCTGTGGGTTTGGCTATTGGTCCATATAGGCCAGAAACTTCTTATTACATATACTTTTCTTGCCCTCTTTCAAATTTATGGCTTCTTTTTTCATTATTGTTACATTTATATATGTATGTGTATGCATGTAGTTACATACAAGCTGCTCTGTATAATGATACTTGTATGTTTTCAGGGCTGTCCATTTGGTAGTACATAACCAATTGTGCTCCTTTTAGAGGAAGACTGTTTTACTCTGCATCCTTAGTTGCAGTTGTTCATAGCTCTTTTTGTAGATTAGAGGACTATTGGTTTCTCTTCCACCCACATTGGCATGTCTATTATTGTCTTCTTGCCTACTGAATTTTACTGGTACTGGTTCTGAAACATCAACTAGATATGACAAGAGCAGACAGGTATTCTTCTCTTGCTTCAGTTTTCAGGAAGAAGGTTCATGTCTTTCACTATTGAGCTTATTAGTTTTCAATTTTTGTTTATAGCCATTTTGTTGTAGTTAAAATTTTTTTCTTTTAATGATAACTTATCATCTTTTTTACTTTCTTTAATGAAAGAGTTGTATCTTTTCAATATTTTTTCTCTGGTCATAATTATGTATGATTTGCTTTCTCTTTTAGTAATAAGGAACTGGTGGTCTTGTTTTGTTTTTATATGTTCAACTATTCATGCACTTCTTGAATAAACATTAGGTAGTCAAGATGTATAATCCTCTTTTATATGTTACCAGATTTGTTTTGCTAGTGTTTCTTTCAGGATGTTTATGTCTGTGTTTCCAAGATCATTAGCTTGGTTTCTTGTGTTTTAGGCTGGTTTGGTAGCTGCATAATCTAACCTCATAAAAGTTGTTAAGTGTTTGCTCCTTTTCTATTTTTTTCAAGCTGTTTATGGAGGATCAAGTTCAATTATTCTTAAATGTCTGGTAAAACCCACTAGAAAATAATTTCTTTTACATATTTAAAAAGTGTATGGTATTAATACAATTATTTTAGGCTTTTTTTTGCTATCTAACAAGGTTAAACATTTCCCCATATGTTCCTTGCTAATTATCTTCACTCATATGTGCTGTTGTTCATGTCCTTTGCTCATTTTCGTACTGGGGTCTCAATTTTTTATCATTTTAATGAGCTCTTTATAATAGTAACCTTCAGACCATTATATTTTAATCCAGCAAGTTTTGCTGCTTAGAAATATTCGTGTATCTTGAGCACAGAATGAAAAAGTCAGATTGTAAAGACAATTCTGTTTATAGTAATTTTCTTACAACTTTTATCCTGTTGGCATACAAAATTAGCTCATGTTTAAGAGAGGAAACAGAAGGTCATAAATCTAATTAGAGGAGATTCCTGTTTCTTGGTGTTCAGACTAACTTTTGATGAATATTTTGATTCAATATTTGTTTCTGCAGAGATAGGAATGAACAGACAGGTGATATACACTTGTGCATGTGTATATATATCATCCACTTAAATAGGTAGGTAGGTAGATAGATAGATAGGTAGGTAGGTAGGTAGATAGATAGATAAGGCAAATAAGGTCCACAGTGTTTTTCCCACCCTTTTAACACTTGCCTGTAAGGCCAATTAGTGAGTTGGACTTACTGAGTTAGCTCACACTCTAAGTTCAATACACAATTGAATTTATAAATTTTTAGCCTATTATGATATAAAAATATGGGTTAAAATTTTTAACAAATATAAATTATGCTCACAACATTAATAAACATCCAGTGTTCTAAGGAATCATTTGGTGAGTCCTCCAAGCATTCAGCTAAAAAAAATGAGTTGGCATAAATTCTTATTTGAGATTTTTAACTAGCATATTATTTCCAAGGGCCTACCACAGTGTCTGAGACTCCCCCTACCAAACCATTAGAAATGTGTTATGTGCACAAGTGCCCCATTGGTGTCTGGAAACTTGTATATTCTGCTTTCTTGTCACAGTGAGCAAGTACCACACACACATTTACTCTTTCCCATTCTAAACCTGGAGAGAATTCGTGCTACCTCTATGGAGGAAGAAAAAGAACACTGACTCTGTTTTCCTTCCTCTTGCATTTCCCCTTCTACTTTGTTTCATTTCTTCTGATCTCAGATTTATCATTCTTGTGATTTACAAAGCCTATTAAAAAGACGCGCACGCGCGCGTGCACAAGGCAGGGAAAGAGCTTAAGTATAGCTATCACTTAAGTTTTCTATATCCTATATAAAGTGATATTTTCTTTCCCTCCTAAATTATTATTTTTCCCTATGTATTGGCACAAGAAAAAGCCTGAGGCTTTTTGATTTATGCCTGGATGATCCTTGTAGAAGCTACCTTGCTGGGTCCCAATGTTTCCATTCTTAGGAGGATCATGGTTTTTTGTTTTGTTTGCTTGCTTATTAATGCTTCTTAAGAATGCCCTCTCTAACGTTTGCTCTCATTAACTTGCACCTGTGGCTTCTTCCTCATAGCCTAATAAATTCATCTATTATTTTTATTCATACCAGTTGGAAGGCTGAGAAGTGAGAGGAGTTAAAAATCCCTGTATTCATTTTAGTCTCTTCCATGGAAATCTCACTGATGATTATTGATATCAATATCCAGACACCTGCTTCCTTTTGAAATATAAAGATTTGAATTGCAGCCTGGAGTCTTTTCTCTAGCATTTTACCATTTGTTTGATCCATTACTGTTAGGTTTAATCCAAGGCTCAGAGTGGAAAAAGTGAAACTTTTACTCACCCTAGCCACATAATCATTCAAATTATGAAAGCATCTACTGTCCTAAGTGTATCAACATTACACTGACTGCAATTAGGTCATTGCAACTTCAGCTGGGTTAGGAGCATTACCATTAACAGGAACCTGGAGAGCAGAGGTTAAGGGTGAGATTTTCACAAAAGCATCTAAAAGCCTTAGCTTAGGAAACCACTTTCCACTCTTTTCTTCCAGTAACACAGGTGACTGCTATTCAGCTGGGGAGTGCACCCATTGTCCTTCGTACATTCAGCTTTACTATCCCACTCCTGGTAAAGATGCTGATAAGAATCAATGTTGTACCTTCTTCACGTTATCCCTTTCTACAACCTGAAACTTTCTCAGCACCAGCAAGAAAACAGAACACTGAAAAAAAAAAAAAAAATGAAGAGCAAATAAAAATCTGAAAACAACCTGAGGATAAAGGAAGCACCTCATTCCCTGTCTAATTGAACTACGGAGTTCTCCCTGAGTTTGCTAGTGTTCATATGTCAGCAGAGCTCGCTCTGAGAAAAATGCCCTTGAAAACTTTGTTCTTTCTTAGTACGAATATTCATGCATTATCCTGCAAAAGTAACAATGTGCTTGATTACAGGGCATAGACCTGCTGAGGATATTACACAATATGTTAGTGTATTACATAAGATATTGACATTCGAGCACCTTCCTGTAAGCCTTGACAGTTTTTGATATGTATGAATTGAAATTAGTTTGTCTACTTGGAACTTTTCTTTTTTAATTGAAAATAGCTTTTTTTTTTTCTCATATGAATATCCTGATTATACTTTCCCTTCCTACACCCCTTCCATACAGATCCACCATCTCACCACACCCTTCCCATCTAGATCCACCTTCTTTCAGTTTCTCACTAGAAAACAAACAGGCTTCTAATAAATAATGATAAAATATAATAAAACAACAAACTACCATATTGTAATATGAAAAAACATAAGGAGCTCAAGAGAAAGCACAAGATACAGATGAGAGAAAGACTTACTCATTCACACACTTAGAAATCCCATAAAACACTGAACTAGAACCAGTGTGTGTGTGTGTGTGTGTGTGTGTGTGTGTGTGTGTGTGTGTGTGTTATAAAATATACAAAGAAACTGTAGGATAAATAAAAACAAGACAAAAAAGTACTGACACAACATTATGAAACAAGGAACCTCCATCGAGTTCATTTCCTGTTGGCTGTCCCGTGCTATGCATTAACAGTATTTTGCTTCTCCAGTGAGACTTCCTTGGAGAAAACTAAATTTTCATGGTCAATCGGTTATCAGTTGGAGATAGCTTCTGAGTTAGTGATGAGGCATGCGTCCACTTCTCCTTTCAACTCTAGGACCCCAAGCAGACTCTGTGCCCACTGCCTCACCTCGGTCTCTGTGAGTTCATGTGTGCATTGATCCTGTTGATTCAGAGGGCCTTGTTTTCTCAGTGCCCTCCATCCCCTACGGCTCGTACCATCTTTTTGCTTTCTCTTCTGCAGGGCCTCCTGAGCCCAGAGTGGTGAGATTTAAGAGATATCCCATTTAGGATTGAATGTTCCATGGTAGAAGTAGTCTAGAAGGTGAACATTGTATAGCATTATAGTTGACCCATCTTCGTGCTCTGAGTTTATCTGGATGGATAAACTGCCTTAGCAAGAGTATGCTTATATTTTATAAATATAAAATGTTCAATTTTATAGTTCTCAAACATTGGGTTTTAATCAAGAGCCATGAATGTCTGGCTGTTCTTAAGAAGATTACCACTGAAATATCTGGTTTTAAAGAGGCTATTTTAAGGCAAAGAACACACAGATCTCTGTAAATTGCTGACTCTCAGAGCCTGACATTCACATTAAAACTAGTTATCGGTATATTGTTATACAAGCTTACACTTGGCGTCTGCATCTATGTTGAGCCCTACAAGCATTTTCTCTCCATTACATTGCAGGGATTTCTTAGATTTCCATTATGGTATTTTCAAAGAGGTGCAATATATATTCTTTATATTTGCTTTTGTATAATGGGATAATAGTTACATTGAGAATTGTTGTGAGTATTAAATAACACATTGAATGTCAAGCTAACTACATTCCTCATGAGAGCAAATATATTATTTCCTCCAGTTTTCAGCTGAGTCTCAGCCATTATGGGTAGCTTACTCAAGGCTAAATGACTAGTAAACTGGAAACTGACACGATTGAATTGGGGAAGGGAGCAACAATTGTTATTCAGTATTTTTTTTTCGGTTCTGTCCCACTTTATAAAGTAAATGAGTGTCTCGTTTTTCCCATAACTTTTTTTTTTAAAAAAGAAATGACTTTGTTTTTTCTGATCATTTAAATAATAAAGTCTCATTATGCATAGTTTCACAATTCTAAAATTGGATATACATAAAAGGGGTAAATAGTCTCCCAAATCACTCATCATTTAGTCTTCCAGAGAGAATCATGCACAAACAGAAGATAAATGTTAAGTCATGTTTTTATATATAAACACATGTAAACACAATAAAACTGTTCAACAAGGATAAGAATAACATATATCATGCTTCTTTCCTTGTAATCATAGACATCTTTGTAGGTGAACTTTTATGTCCCAACAGTTGGCTCTGTCCTGCCAGTCAGCTCCCTAGTAACCACATAAAGACATTAATTATAAATGTTTGGCTGATAGCTTAGGCTTGTTTTAACTCTTATAACTTAAGTTAACCCATATTTGTTATCTAAGCTCTACCATGTGGTGATACCTTTCTTCATCTTGGCATATTCATCTCCTGTGTCCTTTGTGTCTGCTGGTGACTCCCATGATTCCACCTTTCTTCTTCCCAGTGTCCTCTCAGTTTGGCTCTCCTGCCCAACTTCTTCCTACCTAGCTATTGGCCAGTCAACTTTTTCTTAAGCCAATGTAAAAGCACCTTGGCCAAGACAAAGAATCTAGCTAACTCCTGGTGTCTCATTTACTTGATGCTTTCTTGATTTTTCATAGTTTTATCCAGCTTTATTACTTCCTGACATTTTCCTTTTCCTTCCCCTTACTTGAGATGGTGACAGGGACTAGGGATAGATAGCATGGATAGCAAGTGGATGAGAATATCTGGATCTTTTTTGGTTGATGCCTTTATTCTTGATATATCTGAGAGAAGGACTGGAAACATTCCTTGACATCTGGCTGTCAGCATCCTCATTCCTTACCTTCCTTTCCAAACTCAATACTTCAAGTCTGCCCACCATTCTATCTGTACTCTCTATTCTACTGCTATGGAATGCCATGTTGTGCTGGATAACACACCATGGAGATGTTAATATTCTCATTCCCAGAATCTGTGAATGTTGCCATACTTGGGGCAGGAGAGGTGCCTCAGTGGTTAAGAATACTTGTTTGGGTCCTAGCCCCAACACTATGTTTCTCATAACTACTTGTTATAGCAGCTCTAAAGGATTAGATATTCTCTTCTGGTTTCTATAAATGAGAGAAGAGGGAGAGAGACAGGAAGTGAGGGAGAATCTTTTTGACTATGTGGTCAAGTTAAAGGTTTTGAAATGCAAAGATCAGGCTAAGTTTCCCAAGAGGGACCTATGGAGGAAAAGCCAGGAAAAGGGGCAATGTTCCTGGTCTGTTTCAAGGGAGGTAAAACACAGGGTGCTCACTTGATGCATGATATCCCTTCTCATTTAAATTGCTGTTGTCTGCTCTCTCCCACCACAGCTTTGATGCTTGGCCAATGGAGAAGTAGAGAAATACATCATTTGTTAGAGACAAACATCAACAGATCACTTTTTATTTTATTTTTTTATAAACAGAGCAGAGAAATGATCAAAAACAAAAACACAACCCCCCCAAAACTGTCAGACTATTCTTCCCAGTTACTTTTTTCCTAATCTTTTCCACTATTAATATACTCAGACAAACTTTTTAAAGTGTTTTCTTTTCCTCTGAAAACAGTTCAGCTTTTACAAACATAAAGCTTCTTGATTTAAGTTTAAATTTTTATTCACAAACATTTGTTCCTAAATACATACTCTTTCCTTCAGCTGTTGAATGCACTGACTCAATGAGAGGAGGGGAAAGAATCTAGGTTGCTGCACTGCAATTTAACCTTTTCCCTAGGGACACTTCACTGTATAAAGCAAATAACTTCATTATGACATTTTCAGACATGTTTATGTAATTCTCCCTATTTCCCCATTGCCCTTCTAATTGGTACACTGACCTCTACTGGTACTTTTAATGGCTGCAGAATATTCTGGTAAATGACCACGCCAGAATCTATTTATAGAATTGTTTTGTTTTGTAAAGGCCATTGTCTTTGGTGTTTTGAAAAAGATATTGCTATACATACATTTTTGATGAATTATGACTGCATTTCTTTAAGGGAAGGCTCCAGAAACAGATTTGCTAAGTTGAAGTGTATACATGCTTTACATTGGAAAAGGTACTATTTAACTGCTTTCCTTTTGTATTTGAATCATGAAATGAATCATGCCACTGGTTGTATAATTTTTTTACCTTTTTAAACCTATGTGATTATCTAACTTCATTTGTGCTCATACACAATTGTTATTCTTTTAGCTTTAATTTGCTTCATATGTCAAAAATAATATAAAATTTATATATTTGGGAGAGGTTAATTACTTTCAATTTAAAAAATCACTTGCTTTTCCAGATAGTACATTTCTGCAGAGGTAGCGCCTAGGACAGTGGACAGGGGTCCTGGGACATGAGCTACCTGTGCCCCATACTGATAGAGGCTTGCTCAGGACACAGGTTCTCTGGACTCCTGGGCCTGGTTGGTACCATAGAGCATCCATTTGTCTGTGGAAGGTTGGCTGTATATCCTGGGGTTGGCTTGGTCAACATAGCTAGTGTTTTCTTATGCTACCTTTGATTCTGCAGTAAAAATCTTGTGATGGCAGACATGCCTACTCACTGAGCTTGGGGTAATTCTCAATTTTTCTTTGAGAGAGCACACCTATGGTGAACCCCCAATTTCTCCTCTAGAATCCACCCAACAGAGGTCATGAGGTCCTGTGCTTCAGCAATCTGTTGGAGCATGAACAAGCTGTACATGACTGACCTTCAGCTTTGGGTCACGGCTGATAAGCTCTTTTTTGTGGAGAGTTCTCCTGTACTTTGCCTTTTTGGATCAAAATTAATATAATAAAGCTTTATATCCTGACCCCAAACTACTTCTCTGTAATTGAGGAAGAGCTGCATTCCTTAGTGTTTGAAACAGGTCTCTTCCTTGAAAGCCATGGGTTCTGTCTGGGGCTTCTATAGTCTTTTTTGTCATTTGGACCACAGTTATGGCTAGCCCATGGTTCTTGTGGTTTGGAAATCTTGGGGATATTCCCTTATCTTGACAAGAAAGGATACTTGTCCTGGGAGGTTGACTCGTAGTAGAGACAGTCTTGAAGCTAGACTGGGAGGCCCTAGAGGCCAGGGTACCATCAGCAAGCAGAACCTTGGGAGCATAGTCTTGAAAACATACCAGTGGCATGGTCCTGCAGGACCACACCAGGGACCAAGCAGTGAGAAAGTTCCTTATCTGAATCACACTATTGTTCTCAGGCACTAAACACAGAGGTTTCTCTGAGAGTTGACAGCTGGGCCTAGGCCCTGCATCACAGTGCTCCTGTCTCTCTGTCATAAAGGACACCTGAGTGTGGGGGAGGAGTGGCAGGAAGAGGTGACAGAACAATCGCTCCTCATCCTCCAGCCTTCACAGGACCTCCATCTTCCACAGCCATTTATGTGTCTCTATTTGCAACTCTACCTGCATACTCTGTCAGAAATAGAGTCTTGTCCATTTTTCTGTTCCTCCACTACCCCCAGAGAGAGAGGATTGTGCATGTTCTGTGGGCTTTTGAAACCTTTAAGCCACCTCAAGTGACATACTTCCTCCAAAAGGCCACACCTCCTAAACCCTTGCAAACAGTTCCACCAACTGGAGACCAAGCACTCAAACATAGGAGCCTATGAGGGTTTATTCAAATCACCACATTCCATTCTCTGGTCCTCCATAGACTTGTAAAGCAAAATTCACTTAGTCAAAACTCAAAAGTCCTTGCAGTCTTTCACAGTCTCAACACACTATTTCAAAGTCCAAAATATCTTCTGAGACTCAAGGCAATCTCTTAAGTGTAACCTCATACAAAAGCAAAACTCAAATTACATGTTTCAACATATAATGTCACAGAACACATATTCCCACTCCAAAAAGGAGAGAAGAAGGTGTAGTGAGAAAATTCTAAACCAAAGCAAGATCAAAACCCAGCAGGGCCAATTCCAAACTCTGTATCTCCGTGTCTGATATCAAAGCACTCTTTAGAACTTACACTCCTTTCAGCTTCGTTGAATACAACATCCTTCTTTTTCTTGGGCTGGTTCCACTCCTGCTATCAGATTTTCCTGGCAGGTATCTCCTGGGTCTAACATCTCCAATATCTTGGGGTCTCCAATGAAATCCAAGCTTCACCTTCACAGCTTTATGTAATGGCCTCCCTGAGCATAGAGGCAACCCGAACTCTTAACCCCAAACCAGGCACACATATGCTTTCAATGTATTTCATGTGTTCATAGAAGTAGGAGACTGATTTTCATATATTAATCTTTAGACTTTGTAACTTTGGTATGCCCATTTATCCCTTCAAAATGTTTTCTTATTGATTCTGTCAGAGTTTCTGGCGGGACAAACTTGTTTTCTGCAAAAGAGAAAACATCTTTCCTTCCAGTTCTGTGTGCTTTTTATTTCAGTTTCTTATCCCTGCATGGTCAGCTGCCTTTCTCTTTTTTCCCCAAGTCCTCTGAGTGAGTCTAGGATCTTTCTGTTGCAACCTTTCTACCTCAAATGGCGCAGGCGCTTTTGGATGTTCCCCCATGCAGATAACTGGCTATTTGTCTCCTTTTCTCCTGTGGCTTGTGGGCTTTCCCTGGATCCCCTCCTTAGGCTCCTGACAGGTGATAGTGGCAGCTGTCCTCAGCCATGCTGTTCACCGTCTGTACTCTCCACTCAGACACGTTAAGACTCACATTTCACCATCATCTCATCAGCAGCAGATTTGGTGAGACAATTTGGTATTCTTTGAGAGAGGAATTACTGTCTGTGGTCCAGGGTGTCCAGAGCTATACTGAGTGGCAGGTGACATTTATATTTTACTGTATCTTTATCACATTAATTATCCTCATTATATTTGTTGGCATTTTCTTTTTCTTCTGCTGATTCTTTAATCACATTCTTGGTCCACTTTCCTGTAATTTCCATATCAGTATTCATGTGCCGCAACTGCTATATCCATACCTACCACTTTTCTTTCCATTTTTTATTTAGCTTTAAAAAAAAATGATTTCTATGTCCATAAAGTTTCAAATACGTCAAACATTCTTCAGTTATTTTTCTGATTTGGGTATTACTTTAACTTGTAATTTGAATGCCCAATCTGATTTTTAAAAGATAATATCTGAATGTCTGGATTGTAGAATTTCACTGACACAGGCTAACAGGCTTGATTTTAAAATGTCCTTTCATTTAGCAGAAGATCCTGGGTCTTTAGAAGTTACCAAGCATGACCAAACAGCATTCTCTAGCTACAGCTAACGTTCATGAGCCCACATGCCTACAAAGGCACACTTGTTTAATGTTTGTGGTTCAAGCAAAGAATTACATTTTACATTTGTCATCTTTTTCTTCTACAAACCAATAACCTCTCAAAAACCCATTCCCTTGAGACTTCTCGTTTTGCTATGTCTGTCCTTTGCAGAGTTGTTTGAATTTGCAAGAGAATTCAGAATGCCTGGTCTCCAGACAGTTTCTTTCAGTGTAGCCTCTTGCTATTCAGACATATGACAGGAGTCAGATCACTGCTGAACACACCAGAATTACCTTTCTGCCTGGTGAAATATAGCAAGCTTTGCCAGTTAGACACATGATTTCAGCCTCTGAGGAGAGTGTATCCTCCAAGATTACCAGAACAAATATTTTGACTAAAATGAACAGTCAATTCTATTAGGTAATTAAACTGACTGTAAGTGAAAATTTGTTTGTAGGGATTATTGAAATCAACCAGGGATTTTTAGATGTTATAAATATAAACTATAGTTTTAAATTTTCAGTTTTTTATTTATGTGCATGTGTGTGTACATGTGTGTGTGTGTGGCTTTTCTAAATATGCACTATGTGCATCAAGTGCTTATAGAAACCAGAAGAGAGTATCATATACCCTAGAGCTGGAGTTACAGGTGGTTGTTAGTACCTTAAGATGGGTCCTAGGAAGTGAATACAGGTCCTCTGTAAGAACACCAAGTATTTTAACTGCTGAGCAATCTCTCCAGCCTCTAGTTCATATTCTTTAAAAGTGAAATCATCAATATGATCTTAGTAGTAGATATTTAAAAAGACATAAATGACAAAACATTATATTTACTCAAAGTATGTGACATAAGGATTTGATATAGGTATACATTCTATACAAATTACCACAAACAGTTTAATACATTCATCACCACTTTGAATGAACAAGTGTGTGCATGTGTATAAAATTAAAATCTACTCTCATCAAGCTTCAAGAAAACACTATAGTAAACACAGTATTATTAACCTTAGTCACGATGTTATATATACTCAGTTCCCCAAATTCATATTTTATCTATTATACC
The DNA here is from genome assembly GCA_004025045.1 of Sigmodon hispidus. Lineage (NCBI taxonomy): Eukaryota > Metazoa > Chordata > Mammalia > Rodentia > Cricetidae > Sigmodon > Sigmodon hispidus. The sequence goes on along the minus strand of PVIH01006209.1, from coordinate 92,717 downwards.
TTTGAAGAGAGGGAGAGAAGGGAAATGGGTCAGAATGAATGTTAACTGGGTAGAGCAAGTGGTAAAGAGAGAAATGTATCATGGTTTTATATTATTTTAGCATAGTAGTTTCTCACACATCAGTAACTCATAGACATACTCTATGAACAATGCCGATAAGCAGTTTTCCAAATAAATACTTCTGTAAGTATCCTCCAAGTGACATAAATGCTAATAAACATGTGCTTACTTAAAGTACGTAGAGAATTCTATAGAGTATTACATAACTATTATAAGGAATACTCATAAATTTACCAATATTTGTCATTTTTTCCTCCTAATGTACTTTTACCAGGTAGAACTTACTTTTTTCTGACAGATACACATATTCAAGAATTGTTATCTATTTTGTAAGCAAAAGTAATTCATGTACTTTGGCAAAATAACTTTTTCTTAAAAAATGGTGTATTGACAATTTCAAAATGTCAGGTGGCTGGAACTCTGGAAATCTTTAATTTGGTTCTGCTGGAATAGCTTGGTTAAGACTGTAAGTACTGTGTGTTCCCCTGATAGAGTCAAGTGGCATGGATGAAAAACACCTGACGCATTTTTCATCTTACCATCTTTACTACAAACATTCAGAACACTTTGACTCATCTTGCCTGCAAATCAAATTCATTTTTTGTTCAACAAAATGTCCAAGAAGACTATACAGAAATATAGAAATGTCACTAATGTTGAAATACCAACATTTCTGGATAATTCTATTTTTTAAAAAAGGATCTTTCTGAGTGGTTTTTTTTTTTATCATAATACTGCATTGCTATTTGTTTTTCTTGAAATCTCTTTTTTGCTGATATGAAAAGACATTGTGCTGTGGTGGTGAAACCACTAATTTGTTGATAGTTATCAACATATGTCCCAGGTGATCATTGTCTATGCTTCAGTTTCATGACCTTTCCCTCTGGCTGTGCAAAATTCTTCCAACAAATGTTTTCTAAAGATACATACTACCTCTAAACACTCACATGTGCAAAAGAAGTCTGCCCTGGTTAGTTACTCTCCATCTCTTAGTAGCCTTTGTGGTGAATGTGTCTGCAAAACAGAGGCTCCTTGTCACGCTTGTTGCCAATTTTGGCCTCATGGATCTTCATTATTTCTAAATTGATCAAATCTCCTTTCATTTTTCATGTTACAGAAAGGATTCTTTTCCAAATGAGTTTCATGGCAGAGGAATTTAAGAAACATAATTAATTTTGTGCCTGTCCTCATTTCTTAGCAAATGTATTTCCTTTCTGTGTGACTTCTTTCCTTGATGTATTTGTTAACACCCTGATGATTAGTGTTAATCGTTTATGTTAGCAGAATATCATGCTTACTTGCAAAAGACATACCTTTCCAACTAACATCTTCTTTCCTTATGTGTTTAGCTCACTTCCTCATCATATTCTTACTTCACACAGAGATTTAATTTGTTCAAAAGAAACCCTTCGGTGATATATACTCAAACATCACTGTATAACAATCTATTCTTAAAGAAGTTAAAAGGCATTTGTACTTTACTGAACATTTCTTAGGGAGAATACTTGATTTAAATATTTCTCAGCATTTTGATTATTTGAGTGGTTCTCCCTCTGTGCATTTCTATACAGTCAAGTCTTTATCATTATACTAGAATAAACTGTGTTCTGTGTCCGTATCTTCTTTTATATACGTAGCATTCTCAAAATCATTTGCATTTTATAGCAAAACACCCTTTAAAATTCCTTTCTGAAAGGCACAGGCTTCATTATATACCTGTCGTATAGTATTAAGTCTTTAAAAGTAAAAACTACATTTTAAAGCTTTACTGTTTTCGTTTCATGTGTCTGGGTGTTCTGCCTGCATGTATACCTGTGCCCACAAGTGTGCAGTGCCCACAGAGTCCAAAAGATGGCATCAGATTCCTGGGAACTGAAGTTACAGATCGTTGGGAGTAGCCACTTGGGTTTGGAGAATTGAAACAGGGATTTAGGGAAAAGCAGCCAGTGTTCTTAATTGTTGAGCCCTCTTTTCAGCTCCCCCCACCAAAAAAAAAAAAAAAGACCTATCTTAAGAAGAATGATTTATTTTCAGAATTATTTAATTTGGATTTATCACTCTAAGTAATATAGACTATCTTTTTTTGTGTGTGTGTTTTTATTATGAATAAAGTCTCATTTTATATTATGAATAAAGTCTCATTTTTTATCTATGTATCCACTTGTTCAAACTCCCTTACCGCTCCTGCTCCTCCCAGTCACTCTCCTCTCCAGCTCCTCATCTCCTCCCCAGCAAGGGCAGGGGCCCCAAGGTCCCAAGGTGGCTTAGTTCAGCATCCTCTCCAGGCAGATCTGCTTTCCTCACCCCAACATCAAGACTGGGTCAGGTGTTTCTCTGAAGGGAATGAGCTCCAAGGTGTTGGTCCAAGGTGTTTCAGATCCCAAACTGTACAGCGGTTGTGGTTTGCAGCTTGGGAATGCTTTGCTCTAATATAGACTATCTTGAGACAACTTGCTTAAATGGACAAAACAAACAAATATACCTTTAAAAGTTATTTAGTCTGAATACTACTAACATGACATTGGATGGATTTTATAAACAGTCTATCTCCAGTGCCTTTATTTATAAAGTGATAACACAAGCAAGAATATATCATTAAGAGAGCTGAGGACACTGTCACCCATTCTACAGACATTTCTATAGGGTTTGAAAATTCCTACATATAGGGGATCAGAGTGGGTAGTTTTTTTTATTCTTCCCTTCTCATTTTTCAGTTGTTAAAATTATATGAAGTCCCTCTTAGGTCTTACAACCTTTCTTTTTAATCTTCCTACTTACCACATCATCTCAGGACCCCATCTTTAGTTGGAAAATGTAGTCAGATCGCAATAACCCTGTAGGACAGATGTCATTAATGCCTCATGGGACCACTATAGATATTTATGCTTAATCACTTCCCTTTCATTAAAATGTAATACTACAGATATAATATATACATGTTTGTATACTAAGACCCATAGAGAACCACAAATTATTAGTTTTTAATTATAAACATAATTTTCACTCTTTTAAAGGTAACATTGATCCCAATGAGAATGTGTGTTATGGGGAAGAGATCATGGAGTTAATCATTCAAGCTTATCTTCTTTTTTCTGGGAAACATGTATTTAGTATTTATGTAGCTGGCCACAAGTGACAGGCAGGCAGCAAGTCACACTTCTGTCTGTGAAAGACCAACTCCTTGTACATAAGTTGGATGGAGAATGGGCAACATAGAGAATGGATTAGAGGCAGAAAATCTTATGACCAATCAATTTTGAGAAGAAGCAAAATCAATAACAAGGAAAGAAAACATGTAGGAAATCAGAGCAAAGTAGAGCTGAAGGTAGCACCTAGGTAACAATGGCAAAATTGATTCAAGGCCTTGCTCTTCTCAAATGTAATGTGCAGGAATCCTCAAACTTTGCCAGACATCATGCTTGCTAATATCTTAATGAGTTCCTGGTTAAAGCAGTGCCAGAAACATGGTTCAAAGGTTAGGGTTAGGGTTAGGTTAGGGTTAGGATGTGGGAGTATTAGAATACTCTGGAAGACAGCCTGCTCTACCCACTGGATCTCCAGGTGGTCTGGAAGTTAATTCTTGTGTTTGTCTTTGTTGGATAGGTGTTGTCCCTTTGTTTCTCCAGGTGCTCTCTAAAGTTAATAAACTTAATGCTTCCCAATAAAAGTTCTCATCTGTGCTCATTTTTTTTAGTATAAGCACATTTCACTGAGAAATCTTAACTAATAAATTGCCCCTACACACACATATTTGATGTCAGTAGACTAGTTATATGAATAATCCATGTTTTCATGAAATATTGTAACTATATTTTGCTGGAGATGCTACATTCAATGGTTTGTGGTAGAGTGTAGCAGCAATCTGTTAGTGGGTGTGGCTGGCCACCCCATCACACACATCCTGACAAGCTTTCTGTTTGGCAGCCTTTGTGGCTATAAAACAACTCACAAACAAAAATAACACAAACATTTGTACATTTATTGTATTAAGGAAGAGGAGCTTTGTGGCTATATAGTTAAGGTCTACTGTGGTTGAAAACTAAGTCTATAAAACACCGAAGGAAGGGACTTCTCTCATACATTTTACCATCGCTTAGACTAAACAGGAGTGAAGTCTTTAAGAAATGAACAGTTAGAAAGGAAAAAAGGAGAGACCCCACCAGAGGTGAGCAGGTCAGAGACATGCCTGGCACTTGGATCACAACCCCTGCTAACCAGCTCACCACTGGATCCTGCACTCACCCCACTTTACCACCTAACTACACTCACCCCATTATCTTCCCTGTGGACAGACCTTCTTCACAACTGCAGCAGAATCCATAGACACAGGTACAGTCCACAGAATTCAGAACAGCTAAGTGACTGGCTTCCCGGATGAGCCAGCCCCACTCTCCAGACCCTAAGTCTCAAGTCACACCCTGTGCCGATCCCCCTCAAATCTCAGCCTCAGCAAGGCATCCAGGCTCTGCCCCCAACTCTGCCAACCAGCAAGCATGTGAGAAATCTGTCTGCCAGCTAGATTGCCACAGGCACCACCCACTGGGTTCTGTTTCCCCCCTAGACCTTCTCCACAGTTGAGCCCTACCCACCTCATCATTCTTCCTGTGGCCAGACCTTCCCCACAGCTCCAGCAGAGTCTATAGGCCCATGAGGCCAGGCTGGATCTAGGCACCCAAATCCTTACAAACCTCATCAGAGACACCCTACTGGAGCTAAAGACATGCCAGACACCAGAAGCCATGGTCATTTAGGCCAGGAGACATTAAGGAAATAGAAAACAATGGGATGACACCCATCCAAGAAAGACAAACACAAAAATTAACATCCAGACCTATAATGACCCCAAGTCCAGATGTCTAAACGCAGCAATTCTACAACAGCAAGACATGAACATTCCAACACAACTGAAACACAAGAAAATAATCTTAAAAAATAAATTTGTGAAGATCATAGAAGCCCTTAAGGAGGAAATAAAAAGTTTCTTTAATGATATAAGGAAAATACAAACAAAAAATGGCAAGAATTCACTAAATATTTTTAAAAATGCCAAGAAAGCCAAGAAAAACTATCAAACAAGTAAAGAAAATGGTTCAAGACTTGGAAGCTAAAATAGAAGCAATAAAGAAAATACAAAACAAGAGAATACTGGAAATATAATCTGGGTAAGCAAACACAAACTACAGATGTAAGCATCACTAACAGAATACAAAAGATGGAAGAGAGAATCACAGGCATTGAAGGTATGATAAAGAAAATAGATTCATTGATCAAAAAAAAGTTTAATCTAAAATATTCCTAAGACTAAACATCCAGGAAATCTGGGACACCATGAAAAGATTAAACCCAAGAATAATAGGAATAGAAGGAGAAGAATACCAGCTCAAAGACACAAAAAGTATATTCAACAAAATCATAGGAAAAAATTCTAACCTAAATAAGGACATGACCATAAAGGTATAAGACTCTTACATGCCATCAACATATAATAGTAAAAACACTAAACACACAGAATAAAGAAAGGATATTAAGAGCTGCAAAGGAAAATGACCAAGTAACATATAAAGGCAGACAGACTTATTAGAATTATACCTGACTTCTCAATGGAGCCTCCAAAAGGCAGAAGGTCCTGGACAGATGTGTAGCAGACACTAAGAGACCATGGATGACAGCTACCCTAATATCTTGCAAAAATAACTTCAGACTAAAATTAATCAAAAGAGATGAATAAGGACATTTCAAATTCATCAAAGGAAAATTCCATTAAGATGAAGTCTCAATCCTGAACATCTATGTCCCAAATATAAGGACAACCACATATTGAAAAGAAATGTTACTAAATCTTAAACCACATATCAAACTCCGCACATTAATAGTGAGAGACTATAACACTCCACTCTCTCTGCCAGACAGAAACTTCACAGAGAAATAATAACTAGCAGATGTTATGAATCAAATGGACCTGACAGACAGCTAAAGAATATCTAATGCAAACACAAAAAAAATGGAGCTTCTCAGCACTTCATAGAACCTTCTTAAAAATTGCTCAGACTTAAGCACAAAGCTAATTTCAATAAATGCAAAAATTTTAATAACATCTTTTATTGAATCACCATGGAATAAAGTTGTATTCAACAACACCACAAATTAGAGAGAGCCTACAAACTCATGGAAACTGAACAACTCTCAACTGAATTATCAATTGATAAAGGAAGAATAAAAAAATTAAAAGCTACCTAGAATAAAAATGAGTGCACAATGTACCCAAACTTATGGGGACACCATAAAAGCGGTGCTAAGAGGAAAGTTCATAGCATTAAGTATTTATATAAAAACAATCTGGAAAAATCTCACACTAGTGACTTAGCAGCACAGCTGAAAACTTTAGAGCAAAAAGAAGTAAACACACACACAAGAGGAGTAGATGCCAGGAGAAATTAAAATGATGCTTGAAATCAAGAAAATAGAAACAAAGACACAATTCAAAGAATCAATGAAACAAAGAGTTGGTTCTTTGAGAAAATCAACAAAATAGGCAAACCTTTATCCAAACTTAATAAAAGGCAGAGAGACTCTGAAGAAATGTAGAGAATCATTACTCATATTTAAAAATACCTGTACTCCACAAAACTGGAAAATTAAAAAAAAACAAATATATTTGTTGATAGGTACCACATAATAAAATTAAATCAAGGCAGATAAACAATTTACATAAACCTGTAACCCTAAGGAAACAAAAGCAGTCATTAAAAGTCTCTCAATCCTCTCCCTCCCAAAAAAGCCCCCGGCCAGATAATACCAATACTCCTCAAATCATTCTACAAAATAGAAAGAGAAGGAACATTGCCAAATACTTCTCCTGTGGCTAAAGTCACACTGATACCCAAACTACACAAAGACTCAACAAAGAAAGAGAATTACAGAACAATTTCATTAATAAATATTGGTGCAAAGATACTCAATAAAATATTGGCAAACTAAATCCAAAAGCACATAAAAAGATCATTCACCATGATCAAGTAGGCTTTATCCCAAGATGCAGAGATGCTTAAACATATAAAAAAAAGAAAACCATAAGAACAAACTAAAAGAAAAATCCAAGTAATCATCTTATTTGATTCTGAGAAAGCCTTCAACAAAATTCAACACTCCTTTATGTAAAGGTCTCAGAGAAATAGGGTATACAAGGAATATTTCTAAACATAATAAAAAGCAATATACAGCAAGCCAACAACCAACATTAAATTAAATGAAGAGAAGCTCAAAGTAATTCCACAAAAATCAGAAAAACACAAATCTGTTCACTCTCCATATACCTATTTCATATAGTACTTGAATTTTTAGTTAGAGCAATAAGACAACAGAAGGAGAACAAGGGGATACAAATTAGAAAAAAGGAATTTAAACTTTTTCTTCTTGCAGATGATAGAATACATACACGGTCCCCAAAATTCCTACAGCAAATAAACACCTTCAGCAACGTGGTTGAGTACAATATCAACTCAAAGAAATTAGTAGCTCTCCTATGAAGAAACAATAAACAGACTGAGAAAGAAATCAGGGAAGCAACACCCTTCACAATAGCAACAAATAATGCAAAATAACTTGAGCCAACTCTAACCAAGCAAATAAAAGACCTGTGTGACCAGAATTTTGTCTTTGAAGAAAGAAATTGGGGACAATGTCAGTAGATAGAAAGATCTCCCATGCTCATGGATTGGTAGGATTAACAAAACAGAATACTCAACTTTATATGGAAAAATTAAAAATCCAGGACAGGTAAAACAATCCTGTACAATAAAAGAGCTTCTGGAGATATCACTGTTCCTGATTTCAAGCTCTACTACAGAGATAAACAGAATGTAATAAAAGTAATAAAAACAGCCTGGTACTGACATAAAAACAGACAAGTAGATCAAAGGAATTAAATCAAAGACACTGGCATAAATCTACACACTTAAGAACACCTAATTTTTGACAAAGAAGCCAAAATTGTACAATAAAAAATAGAGCATCTTCAACAAACGATGATGGTATATCTGGATATTGACACCAGAAGAATGCAAGCAGATCTAATTCTATGACCCTGCACTTTTGTTGATTAAATATTTCAACTTAAATTCGGTTAACATTGAACCTGATAGAAGAAAAAGTGGGAAGTAGCCTCAAAGGCATTGAGACACCAGACACTGGTAGATCACTTAATAGAACATTAGTGGCACAAATACTGAGATTGACATTTAATAAGTGAGACCTCATGAAATTGAAAAGCTTCTGTAAACCAAGGAAACTCTCTGTAAGACAAAAATGGCAATGCACAGAATGGAAAAACATCTTCATCAACACTATATCTGACAGAAGACTGATCTCCAAAATATATATATGAAAAAACTCAAGAAACCAGATATTAAAAAACAAAAACAAATGATTCAATTTAAAAATGGGGTACACTTCTTAACAGAATTCTCAACAGAAGAGTCTCAAGTGAATGAAAACCAGAACTTTTTGACATCCTTACTAATCATGGAAATGCTAATCCAAGTGACACTGAAAGTCCATCTCACACCTATCAAAATGGCTAAGATCAAAAACACTGATGACAACTTATGCTGAAAAGCTTACAGAAGAACACGCCTCCAATGCTGGTGGAAGTAAAAATTTGTATAGACACTTTGGAAATCAATATGGTAGTTTCTCTGAAAATAACGACTCAATCTATCTCAAGACCCAGCTATGCCAATCTTGGATATATGTGTATCTTCAAGGATGCTCAATAATATCCTAAGAACACTTGCTCAATCATGTTTACAGTAGAAATATTTGAAATAGCTAGACTCTGGAAACAACCTAGATGTCCTCAACCAAAAAGTAGCTAAAGAAAATATAGTACATTTACACAATAGAGTGCTACTTTGCTGCTGAAAGCAATGACATCAGGAAATTTAAAGGCAAATAGATGGAACTAGAAAAAACCATCCTGAGTGAGATAACCCAGAATCAGAAAAACAAACATGATATATACTTGTAGTAATAAGTTTTTGACTTGTCTTTTCTGGCCTAGTCCCAAGGTTTAGACCTGGAGCCCTGCTGCTGCATAGCCCCAAATAATGACTCAGGCACTCATATTAATTATAAACTATTCAGCCTATGGCTCAGGCTTATTGTTAGTTAGCTCTTGCATCTTAACTCATTTTTACAAATCTATGTCTTGCCATGTGGCTCATCACTTACTTTTTTTTTAAATCTTGCTTCTTGGGCAGCTGAATTCTGTCTCTCTTAACTCTGCCCTCCTTCTCCTATATCTATGCTTGAATTTCCCACCTGCTTCTAAGCTGCTATGCCATAGGCCAAAACAATTTCTTTATAATCCAATGTTATACACATCATACACAGACATTCCACATCATGCACTCACTCATAAGTAGATATAAGTACGGGAAAGCCATGCCATAATTCACAGCCCAAGAGAGGCTAGGTAACCAGAAGGGCCAAAGGGGAAAATGCATGGAACTCCCTGGGAAGCAAAAATAGAAGAGATCTCCTGGGTAAGCTGGGAGTGGAGGTGGGGATGGGAACATAGAGGAGAGTAATGAAAGAGATGTCTTGATGGAAGGAGCAATTTGGGGTCAGGTAGAAACCTGTTACAAGGGAAATTATCATGAATCTATAAGAATGACCCCAGCACCTTACATCTGTCAGATTGGCTAAGATGAAAGACACAGATGACAGCCTATGCTGGAAAGGTTGCTGAGCAAGGGGAACACTCCTCTATTGTTGGTGAGAATGTAAACTTGTTCAGCCACTCTGGAATGCAGTATGGCAGTTTCTCAGAAAACTGGAAATTCAACTCCCTAAGTATCCACCAATACCATACCCTAAATATGCACATTTGCACTCCAAAGGCATTAGCTCAACTATATTCATAGCAGCATTATTTATAATAGAAAGAACCTGGAAACAACCTAGATGTCCCTAAACTGAAGAATGGATTAACAAACTGTGGCATATCTACACAATGGAGTACTACTCAGCAGTAAGAAAAAATGATATCCTAAAATTCACAGGCAAATTGATGGATTTGGAGAATATCCTCCTGAGAGAGGTCTCACAAACCCAGAAAGATAAGCAGGGTATGTACTCACTCATTAGTGGACTTTAAATAAAAAGCAAAGCATGTCCAAGCTGCAAACCACAACCACTGAACAGCTTGGGATCTGAAACACCTTAGACTGGCACCTTGGATCCCACTCCCTCCAGAGGAACACCTGACCTAGTCTTGATGTTGGGGTGAGGAAAGTGGATCTGCCAGAGGGGATGCTGAACTAAGCCACCTTGGGACCTTGGGACCTCCTGCCCTTGCTGGGAAGAAGATAAAGCAATGGGGAGGAGAATGAGTGACTAGAAGGGGTGGGAGAGGGAAGGGAGTCTGAACACAGGTATTCATGGATAAAAAATATGACTTTATTGTAATAATAATAATAATAATAAAAAGAATGACCCCAGCTAACACTCCTAGCAGTACTGGATCGGTAGCCTGAACTAGCCATCTCATATAATCAGATTGGTGATTATCCCAATTGTTATCAGAGAGCCTTCATCCAGTACCTGATGGAAGCAGATTCAGAGGTCCACAGCCAAGCACTTGACTGAGCTCTGGGAATCTTGATGAGGAGAGGGAGGGAGGATTGTATGAGCCAGGATGTCAAGGTTATCACTGTAAGGATTCCTGGCACTCCTTAGCTGAGCCAACTCAGCTCAGGAGGAATGTACCTTGTACAGAGGCACACCCCTGGGCGTGGCTGCGTAAACCCTGAGGCACTGCATACAGAAGCACCTCCCCAGATGCAGACGCATACCGAGGCACGCCCTAAACCCGGACACAGCCCTTCTCTTAAAAGAGATCAAAAGAGACCGCACGTTTTGGTCTCTCTTTCTCTCTTGATCTCCTGCTATTATACTTCTGTTTCTGTACTAGCCTGGAAATTCTCTTAAGTAAACCCTTGTGTGGCCTTGATAGTGTGGCCTTGATCTCTTCTCACGCGAGAAACCAACAATCACAACAGAATCCACAGAGAGAACTAACCTGGGCTCATAGGAACTCACAGACACTGTACCTAAGGAGTCCACTCTGGGAGTCCTAGCAGTGAGAGCAGGGCCTGTCTTTGAAGCTTTGGCTGGCTTTGGGGAACCTATTTCTTACATGGGTTGCCTTACCAAGCCTCCATATGAGGGGAGGAGCTTAGCCTTAGCTCAACTTAATATGCCATGCTTCGTTGACATCCATGGGAGGCCTGCCCTTTTTTGAACAAAAAACAGAGAAGTGGATAGTGGTTGGGGAGGTGGAAGGTGGGGGGAGGGAACGGGAGGTAAAACAGTGGTTGACATGTAAAATAAATGAATTTAATTTAAAAAAGAAAAAAGACAGAGACATCATCCTTGTTATCTTCCTGATAATGTACTACGATAACTCAAAAGTTTCCTCAATTTGTCTTACACAAAATGAAACAAATATTTAAGAGCATATATACTGACTCTGTTCTACCTAAAATAAAACTCTACACTTTCTTTTTAAAAGGAAGATGCCAGAGTTCAAATAGAAGAATGAAGTCATGTTATTAAGAATTCACAATTAAAATATTAAAATTCTGACATTATAAAAATGCTCATAAGCCCATAACCATCATTTGGTGTGAAGATGATATTACAGTCATTAAAAATAATATTAGCCAGCAATCCCATTCTGAGCAAAAAAATCAAATGAAGATTTTATTAAATAAAATTAATATTCCTGAAGGTATTTGAAATCTGCATAGAGTAATTTTTATATCTGTGAATAGTAAATGCAAGCATCAGAAATATTTAAAACATTTTAGTTTATTTTACTGTCAAAGAGTTTTTCAATCCATAAGAAGAAGTGGCAAATTTATATTTAGAACAGCTTTCAATGTGTCTGTGTATATTTAGGCATCGTAAAGGTAAATTTCTTGGCAATATGCTGCCTCAGTTACTACCATATACAGACAATTTACCACTAAAGATACATTGTAGTTATGAGTTTATTAATAAACTACGGCATATGCTCATTTACTTTTGTCTGTATGGAAGTGTACTGCTGACCACTAACCTTTATGCAATTATTTGAACCTATCGCTTAGCTTTCCTTCGCTTGGCATTAAAAGCAACTGTAATATCAATTAGTGATACAGTTTGAATGAGGATTACAAGATAATTGCAAATTCATTTGCTAAAACTAATATATTGTATCACACAATACCTTCAGAGGGATAGTAAAGAAACATTTTTACATTTTTCCTATGCCATGAAAATAAACAACTGGGGCTGGAGAGATGGCTCAGCAGTTAAGAGCACCGTCTGCTCTTCCAGAGGACCCGGGTTCAATTTCCAGCACCCACATGGCAGCTAACAACTGTCTGTAGTTCCAGTTCCAGGCAAACACCAAGGCAAATAAATAAATAAATAAAGTTTTTTTTTTAAAAAAAGAAAATAAACAGCAATTTTTAAAGATAGAAAGATATCCATTATTACATAGAACATAGCATTTGCCATTATTATACTACAAATTGAGAACAATGATTTTTATGAATGGTTCTGTTTTCTGATTCTATGGGAATGCTAAATATTGCAAAATTAACTTTTACCTTCTTATAGCACAGGAAGCTATTTATTGATCCTTATTGTATATATAGGCTCTCTAAGAAAATACATTTTGGAATCTCAGAATTAAGTATAGTTCTAATGAAAAATTGGCTCAACTCATTGAGTCAATTAGTATTATTAATCTGTTTTAACAACACTTTAGTATATTATTAGAAGAATGATCAAAAACAGAGTATTTAGTTACTAGATATTGATTGCGCCATCTATGACTAAGATATGTTTCTGGAGCTAGGGATGGAGCTCAGTGGTAGAACACTGGCCTTGCATGCATGAGTCCCTGGGATTGGAATTTCCAGAATTGCTCATAGAATCACATAAACAGTATTTCATTGGGTTTTTCCCCCCTGCAATATACATTCTTATATGCCTTTTTTTGCCAAGTATATTTTTTCTCATTTGTTTCATATCCTTCCTTAGATCCTAGTTACTTTTTATTAGCCTTGTTCTAAATAAACAGAAATCGATATTTTAAATTTTATTTTATTTTAGAAAATGGGGTGAATATTGCTGTATAGTGTGTTTCACAACCCATGTTGAGTTTAATTATCCTTGTGGGGTACTAAGAGCATGGAAACTTAGTTTTCTGTGTATTTCAAGGTGGTGTCTTTGGAAGTTGATTAAAGCTAGATAAAGTTAATCAGAGTAGAGGATCTGACAGGCATGAATGGTGGTGGCTTTATAGAGAAAGAGGATAGAAGACAACATGATGTCCAACTCTTGCCATGGGACGTTGATATTGGTAGAGCTCTGTAGCAAGAAGACAATGAAAAATTTAGCTTGCTGATTTTAGATCTGTAGACATGTGACTAAAAATGAATCTCCTTTCTTTATTACCTACTTAGCTTTTATTTAGTATTGTGGTACTAGAAATCCCTAAATGGACCAAGACAGATACTGATCATGGTGATAGCCAGAATAATGGCTTCTGACAAAATTCTGTGTCCTAATTCCCACAACCTTACAGATGATAGATTGCAGTTGCAAACATTGCTGAATGAGCAGAAGTGAACAAATTTAGACCAAAAATCACACAGAAGTGATTATAGCAGATGTGAGCATGAGTATTTTTTGCCAAGTCTTAGAAAATGTCAGATTCTCTACTGGCAGGCCTTGAAATAAGAGATAGGATGTGAGACAGGCATTCTGGTGGTTGCAAGAAACAGAATATACATCCTGCTATGTTTTTTTTATCTTCATTTTCAAGTTACAGGGCAAATGGAATAACCTACCAGCAGAGGGCTAAGGTTTACAGAGTAGGTCACTTAATGGAGTATGCCTTCTCAAATGTAGAGGTGGGAAAGAAGTCTTTTTTTCTACCCCTGAATCTCATTCTTAGCTGAAAAACTTGGAATACTTAATTACATCTATCAGGTGAAGGATATGTTCATTTACAATGTATACGTAACAGTCTAGTTCACAGCAATAACAAATGGGCTTTTCAAATATGACAATGAAAAAAGGTAACTTCTCCTTTCCATGGTACTTGAAAGATATTATCCAAATGTGTTGAAATAAAAATAATAATAAATTGTGTGCATTATTTAAAGTTGTGAGATTAGCACCATGGTCAGTGGCCTCTCAGGAAGTCCCAGTGGTGTTCACATCCTGGCAAAATTCTCTCACTTGGAACATTTATTGAGTAATCAAAAATAGAATACAAAAAAGTAAGATGTCACTTCAGACCAGCTCATAAAAGACATCCTTGAGAAACTTATCTTGCTTTCTCTTAGGTGACTTTGTGAGACTACTCTACAAAAAGGCCTGCATGTGGTCCTTGTCAAGGTCAGCTTCTATGTGAGAATAATACCTTATGTGGAATTTGATTGTAGCTTCATGTAAAAATCTTGAATTGGAGACACACAGCTAAGCCACACTCAGATTCCAAACCACAACCAATTGTGAGATAGTTAATTTATCTATCATTTAATCTTGATCTTCTTTACTTGTTATGAATATGTAATTGATTTTGCAGCAATAAATGATGAATAAAATGTGTTTACATATTTAAAAACATACAAATATATAACTTACCTATTGACTTTGCAAGTAAACATTGACATATATACTTTTTTGTATTTTAATATTTGTATAATTTTAATATTTTATAGTCAAATAGATCTCATCTCCTTCAGAAACTTTGTTTTTCTATCCATTTAGTGTACAGTATTCCATTCCATTTACTTTTGTCAAAACATGTATTGCTTTTTTCATGTAATAAATTTTTACATGAAAGATTATGAGATAATTTCATCAAAAATGGCTCTCATGGGTCATGTTTCAGTGCTCAGTCACTAGTTAGTATAAGTGTGTAGGAAGGATTGGGAGGTGTGGCCTTGTTGGAGGAAGTGTGTCGCTGGGAGTGGGTTTCAAGTTTCAAAAGGACAAATCAGGTCCAGTCTGGCTCTCATCCTTTGTCTGACTTGCAGACCACATGTGAGCTTTCAGATACTTCTCCAGCACCATGTCTGTCTTGTCTGCTGCCACGTTCCTAGGCATGAGGATCATCACTAACTATTTTGAAACTGCAAGCAAACCACAATTAAGTGATTCCTTTATAAGATGATTGTGGTGTCTCTTTACAATAATACAATAATAACTAAAATATACACACTTAAATTTACTTTTGGATATTATGCTATTCTAAAACTCAGTTTCCCTCTTTATATACTAATAACTTACTAATGTGATCAGTACATGTTATGCTGCATAGTAAAGTAAGTTTTCAAAAAAATATTTATTTATTTATTTAATGTGAATTGGTGTTTTGCCTGCAAGTATAACTGTGTAAGGGTGTCAGCTTTTGGAATTGCTTTTGGAGATAGTTGTCAGCTGCCATGTGGATGCTGGGAATTGGACTCAGGTCTCTGGAAGAACAGTCAGTGCTCTTAACTGCTGAGCCATTTGAATTCATCCAAATTTCTCTTATAACACATTTACTGGCTATTCAACATTAAAATAATCAAAAAATACAAAATAAATGAAAAAAATCTAATGACCAAAAGACTATGAAATTATATTCAAATGATTTAATAATCAACAATAGCCAGTTACATTATCAGTGAAAGAATAGAATTCTATCAGTCTGAAAACAATTTAAGATTTCTAAAATCTGTTTCTTGGCTGGGTGTGTAACACATTACTGTATTCCCAGTACTCAGGAGGTACAGAAAGGAGAATCAAAAATTCAAGACCATCCTGGACTAAAATAGCAAGTTTGTGGCCAGCCTCAGCTACAGGAGACACTCCTACCCATACATACACACATTCGTACACTTACTCTTGAAAGGAACTTTCTTACTTTGCCATATTTACATCACTACTTATTGACCAAAAATAAATAAGTAATGTTTATTGTTACAGACTTTTGGGAAATCTGTCAATGACATTTCAGAAAAAAGTATAAATAGTTTCTTTTTATTTTATTGATTATTTATTTATTTTAAAAGCAAAAAATAGTTTCCCCTCCCTCTTCTCATCAAATTTTCTATCTCCACCATCCATCAACTCTTCTTAAAGAGTCAACAAAGCATGACATACTAAAAGTTCCTCCTCCTTGCATCAAGGCTGACCGAGGCATCCTACCATAGAAAATAGGTTCCAAAAAGCAAGCTCATGTGCCGGGGGCAGATCTTGGTCCCATTGCCAGAGGCTACAAACAGACCAAGGTACATAACTATTACCCACATGCAGAGAGCTTAGATCCGTCACGTGCAGGCTCCCTAGCTATTGGTTTAGAGTCTGTGAACTCCTACAAGCTTGGCTCAGAGGTCTCTGGAGGCTTCTCCATCATGATCTTGACACTCCTTGCTCATATAATTCTTCCCCTGCGCCTCTCTTTAACTTGACTACCAGAGCTTGGCTGTTGATCTCTGTATCTGCTTCCATCAGACGGTTCTATGATGACAATTAAGGGAGTCATCAATCGGGTCACAGGAGGCCAGTTCAGGCACCCTCTCCACTATTTCAAGGAGTCTTAGCTGGGAGTTATCCTTGTGGATTCCTGGGAATTTCCCTACCACCAGGTTTCTCCCTAACCCCATAATGGCTCCTCTATCAAAATATCTCTTCCATTGCTCTTCCTCTCGGTCCCTCTCACAACTCAACCATCTTAGTCCCTTATGTCTTCACCTCATCCTCTCTCCTCTACCCCCACTCCTAGTTTATCCAGAATATCTCATCTGTTTCCCCTTCTCAGAGCAATCCATGTATCCCTCTTAGGGTTCTCCCTGTTGCCAGACTCTCTCCAGCAGGTATAGCTGAGGCAGATCCAGGCCACTGGACTCTCCCTGGGGATGAAGTGGGATGGTGAGTGTCGAGGACCCAGACTCCCCTAGCCACAGTGAGGAAACACACACTGAGACGGGAGTCTTGTAGAAGCAGTAAATTACTGGGTCAGGCAGTAATTTACATAGTTTTGTGAAAAGGGGGTAAGAGTCTTAGGAAGGGGTAGGTGGAGTAGAGAATAATGACCAATAATATTTTACCACATTAGTGGTGGCTGGGCTTAGATTGGGCTATGCTAAGTCACTCACACGCAGAGTTTATAGCCAGAGACAGATCACCAAACTCTCGGGGGCTTAGGAAGTTACACTGGGCCTCAACCCTGGGCCTTGGAGGACCCAACTCTAACCCTGCTACCTAGCTTCTCTTGTGCTGTGGACTGTATTAGCTTGGTTATCATTTGCTTTACACCTAATATCCACTTATGAATGAGTACATATCATGTGTATCTTTCTGGGTCTGAGTTACCTCACTCAGGATGTTTTTTTGTATTTTCATCCATTTGCGTTCAAATTTCTTGATATCATTTTTTGTTTTGTTTTCTGCTGAGTAATACTCCATTGTGTAATGTGCATTTTCTTTATCCATCCTTAGGTTGTTTCCAGGTTCTGGCTATTGTGAATAATGTTGCTATGAACATAGTTGAGTAGTGTCCTTGTGGCATGACTAAGCATCATTTGGGTATATGCCCAAGACTGATATAGCTGAATCTTAGATTGAGTACCAATTTTCAGAGAACCTATCATACTGATTTCCAAAGTGGCTATAGAAGTTTACACTCACACCAGCAGTGGAGGAGTGTTCCTCTTACTTTACATCCTCCCCAACATATGCTTTCATCAGTGTTTTCTATCTTAGTCATTCTGACAGGTGTAAGATGGAATCTCAGAGTCATTTTGATTTGTACATACTTTCAACCTAGCAATCAAGTTCCTGGGAATCTGTTTTATATAAAAGCAACAATTAGTACTTTGAATGGGTATACTTATTTATTGAAACAATGTTGTAAAAGATTTTTGGACTCATTTGGGCTAGAAGTTTGGACCTTTCTGGGGCAGCTTTTATTTTTTAAAGAAATGAATCAGACACATATTAATTTTATGTTATTTGGCCTATGTCTAAAGAACATTACTAGCTAGCTCCTTTATCTTAATTTAACCCATTTCTAGAAATCTACCTGCCACATGGCCCACCTGGATTCCTTATATGGCTCTTCTTTGGGGGTTGAATAGAGACTGACTGATTCAGTCCTCCTTCTACCTGTCTCTGTCTCTATTCTGATTTCTTGCCTATTGCTATGGTGCTTACCATAGGCCAAAACAGTTACTTTATTTACAGTATCACATACAGAAAACAGTCCTACTACAAAACAATGCTTGTTAGGAAATGGATGGTTCAGTTTATTTTAATTATACATAAATACAGTGATATTTACAATTATATTACATCTTTAATCCCAGCACTCAGGAGGCAGAAACAAGTGAATCTCTGTGAGTCGGAGGTCAGCCTGTTCTATAGCATGAGTTTCCAAACAGCCAGGGATACATAGAGAAACCTTATCTCAAAAACCAATAAATAATAAAATTAAATTTTTTTACAAAACCACTTAAAGGCATGTAAGTTGATATCCAGAGACTTCCATAAAGAATTCCTGAGTTCCTGCACATGTGTATGCAGAGTAGGGCTATCACAACGAGCATGCAAGCTGAAACCACTCTGAATAAACTTAACAATCAGTGCAAAGAGGCTATGATTGTTCTGAGATCTTGAAGATATTTTATCAGAACTTTGAAATCTGTCTTATCGTTGGCATAAAATTATGTAGAGAAATACGAAATGTAGACTAAATTTTATTTAGTATGTTGTAAGTTAAAATGTTAGAAACATTAAGAATCAAAGCATTTTAAATATCTTTGTAAAAGCATTAAAGCAAACTTATACAGCAATTGCAACTTGCTGTCTTCTCATCATATAGTGTATAATATACAACTAGTTTTCTATGCCTCAGCAAGATGTCATACTTCTTTGTAAATCTGGATCAGCTGTGACATTTTTAGCCTTTTCACTTTCAGTGGCATGAAGTAGCTTTGGAAATTCCTTGAACATGAAGGTTTTTATTGACCTCACTGCCTCTAAGATATCATTCTTTTTGTCACAATTCCTTTTCTTGTCCATGTCATCAGATTGCTCTGCTGCATAGGTCCAGCCTTTTGAATGGTGTCATGTTATCATGCCCCTGGTCAGCTATATCCTCTTAAAATTCTGCTTATGATTGCTTTGAATTTAAGTGTTCCAATATGATCCATTTTTATAGCTTTGTTGTATCTTTGTTGACCATTTCTTTCTTTTGCCTTTCATTTCTGTAAGCATCATATAGGTTTATTTCTGGAAGACAAGGAGACAACCTAATTGTGTTTAATTATCTCTGAATACAGTGAATAAAAATTGTATAGTGGTCAATCATCAAC
Source organism: Sigmodon hispidus (assembly GCA_004025045.1). Lineage (NCBI taxonomy): Eukaryota > Metazoa > Chordata > Mammalia > Rodentia > Cricetidae > Sigmodon > Sigmodon hispidus. The sequence goes on along the minus strand of PVIH01006209.1, from coordinate 73,233 downwards.
ATATTTTGAAAGAAATGACATGAATGGCCGGCCACAGATGATGTTGTGCCTTTGCTATTTACATAGTGATTTGTAGATTGACAAGTAACAAGGAAGTTTACTCTTTATGTATTGGTACTTTATGTTCACAGCATGGCAAGTTAGCTTCAGTTTTATGCTAACTCAAGGATGATAACTGAATGAGATTTATATAGGAACTGTGCAAAGTGAAGCTTTACTCTGCATGTTCTTATGTGCCTGATTATATAAATGTGTGTTGATTTTTCAGTTGTTCTAAAAAACACATAAAATTGAGCAACAACCATTCTAATAGACAATTTGATAATATTAAGTTTATTTACATTGTGGAAATATCTCCAGAAGTTTCTTTTTTATCTTGAAAAACAGAAACTGTTAAAGTATAAGCCTTGTAATATATAATCATAAAAATATTGAACATGCCTTAATAAGCTGCAAGTATATGTCATTCGGGAGAGAATATCGGAATTGAGGAGGGAGAATGGAAAAAATACAAAGCAAAAAGACAAAAAACTGAATGAAGCAAACCATGTATTAGATGATCACATTTATAATTTATCTGTGTTCCATGTAAATATGCCAATATTTATATGCAACTAAAAATGAAGTGGTGGTGTGAAGTGGGTCAAGTGTGTCTGAGTGCCTCCTGTGCAAGGATGAGGACCTGACTCTGAATCTCCATCACTTAGAAGCTGGTTATGGCCCTGTATGGTTACAATCCCAGTGTTAGGGGTCAGAGAAAGTAGATCCTAGCAATTTGCTAGCCATCCAACCTAACCAAAGTAGTGATCTTCAGAGTCAGTGAGCAATCCTGTCTCAAGGAATAAGGCAGATGATAACAATAGAGGAAAAATTCATGAGCATGCATGCAAGTCCCTTCTCTCCTACATGTGACACACACGCACACACACACACACACAGAGAGAGAGAGAGAGAGAGAGAGAGAGAGAGAGAGAGAGAGAGAGAGAGAGAGATGAATTAAATAGGAATAAAAATTAAACGATCAAAATTTGGGACAAAGAGAGAGGGCAGAAAGAGTATGAATAAGGACATTTTTCACCTCTCATTATAGCACCAATAAATTGAGATTCTGGAACATAGGTATAATGTTCAGTATTATGGGGGTAATGAATAGGAGAACTTGAAATAGAAACTGTTAAATATGGTTATTTCAGATGAATAGAGCTAAGAGTAGAGAGTGGAGATTTTTACTTGGTACTTTATAATTTTTTTATTGTTTAATTTTTATTACTACATTTATCTTATTTTCACAAGTTTTCAAAATAAACTTAGTACATATTCTCCAGGTGCATATAATCAAGCTATATATTACATAAATAATTAAAATATCACACAGAGCAGTACTATTCAGCAGTTCAATTATCTGTTTTGAAATACACATAAAATACAGTAATTTTTCCTTAAGAAGTGTAGTAGCAGCATTAATGAAGAGTAAGGTGATAGTACATTTGAAAATCCCTGTGCTCACTATGAGGACAGTAATATCTAATGGCATAAAACACTAAGATGAGTTAAGATAAGTATCAGGACAGCAGCAAGAATACGAACCTAAATTTTGAAACTAATTTGAATAGCCTGTGGTCAGCTGTATTATATAATGAGAAAGCAAGGCAACCTCCCTAAGTGGATCAAGGCACTTTAGCATTGTTGGCACTATACAGACATAATAGAAAAATGGATTCTCATTTAAAAGGTTTTCTAGAACATGCTTCATGGTGAGTAATTTAAGCAGAGATCATTCATTCCTTTCAAAACACACCACATTTAAACCATATAGCTCTGTCTTAGTTATTTTTCTATTGCTGTGATAAAACACCATGACCAAGGTAACTTACGAAAGAAAGCATTTCATTTGAGGCTTACAATTTCAGAGTGTTGGTTGGAGTCTATGATCGTGGAATAGAGGCGTGGTGGCAAGAACAGCCCAGAGCTCACATCATAATACACAAGTAGGAGGCAGAGAGAGACACTGAGAATGGCACTGAGTCTTTTGAAGCCTCAAAGCCTACCTACCCCCAATGACACACTTTGTTCAGCAAGGCCACACCTCCTTATTTTTCTACATGCTTTCTCCAGCTGGAAACCAAGTACTCAAGTTTAGGAGCCTATAGGGGCCTTTCTCATTTAAATCACCATAGGCTCTAACTATGATAGTGAGCATATTTCCAGACTGTGGGATGTATATAAAAATAGGGGAGAGGAGTACTGAGTTGGTCAGAATTTATGAGTAAAGATCAAATAACCTTTGATGTTTTCATGTGTATGTGGAATATGGTGGGATTTACATTTGTACATCACAGAAAATTATGGTTGGTAATTTATGTTCTTACATTTTGATATTGAAAGATGACATATTAATAGGAAATATTAGATTTTTATGGAGAGGAACAAAAGACTCAATTGTGTATTTTTCACAATATCTCATGTAAGTAGAAAAAAAGAATGAAGTAAATTACCACATTGCATGCAGAAGAACATCTGTTGTCCAATCATATGCTCAGTAATTAAGGCAAATGGGCTGTTTGTTTGGTCCTAGTTGTCAGAGGATGCATGTGGAATTCTATCTTGCATCTATGATTAGTGCTTTCCAAGGACCATCATAAAGACTTCACTACTAGGATGGAATGGAGGAATGGAATGAAGAGAGAGAGGGAGGGAGGCCATTTATTTAACATTTAACATGTTTTTATTTTTTAAAAAACTGATATTTAAAGAGACTCCAGGAATTTGTGTACATAAAACTATTTAGGTTATCATTTACTTATTATTATATTTTACAGACCCCCCCCACAAGGCTATGAGCCATTCAGTATTGTTTAAATGTTATCCCTCAGTAGTTCTGAAGTTGTAGTTCATTCTAACTAAAGTCAGGTAGAAACAAGAATAAAATAGTTAAATAGAGCATTTTCAAATCTTTAGCTTTTTGGAAAACTGGCTGCTGATATTAGTAATTTCTTGGTCAAGTTCTCATGCTATTCTGCTTGTATCATAAAGGCAAAATGTCATCGTTTTACTAGTCCCTTGGTCTATCACCAATTCTGTGTTCAGCTCTTTGTAAACTTTCTTTCTTTCCCTGTGAGGGTGCAGAGCCTCTTTCCATTCTTTGATAAACTTTCAATGATGCATGGGCTAAGGTTTAACTATTGTACCCATGTGTAAAAGGCTCTAGAATATAGTTCAGAATGCTGAATAAGGAACGCATGGAACTACAACAGGCTGGACCCCTGAACAGGTGATGGCCTGCCAGGAACCTCTAGCAACATACCTAAGGAATCCGAAGAAAATTACAGTTAGGACATTTTAAAAGATTCCCTTTTGTTAGCTCTGAACCTTCATAACGGCCTTGGCTGTCATCAACTGTGTACTGGAAAGACTTAAGAGACAGATATCAAACAACATTCCTGCGTCTTCTTAATGAAAACCTGCTATGGAAAACGAACAGCATCCTAACATTGTAAACACAAGGTGGTTTGTCACCTCTTCTGTCATTTGTCCTTCACCTTTCTCTCAACCATTCCAGATGTGGATGATTTTTTAAAAGCCACAATAGATGTCATCTTTACACAGACATTTAAAAAGTGTAGCTCTCCCTAAATTAATGATAGAATTCTTTCATACCCTGAGGTCCACACTAACATTAGAAAATGTCAAAGTAACTGATATTTACTGAGTGGTCATGATGCAGCAGTAAGAGTCAACAACTGTGGAATAGAAAGATTAACAGACTGTAGTCGAATGGCAGATCCAACCCAGTGGGTTTATGTGGTTATTTCAATTTTGTCTGTTTGGGTTCTATGTGACTTTGTTATTACTGGCAAGTGTGCGGCTGTGGTTTGAACATATGGTTTGAGAGTTTCTCCCAGGTTTCTGCAGTGAAACTTAATTTTCACTTTGGGGTGTTAAGAGGACAGTATCTGTGTGTGATTACAGTATTAATAGATGAGGCTTGAAAGAGGTAAGTAGAATTGGATTGTCTTTCCAGTTGAGCCCTGTGATTAGATCCTAATTGTTTCATAGAAGAGAGAAACAAGAAGAGATGACTCACAGAAGAGATGACACATGTGCACTCTATTTTTCTTTCCACATGTTATCTTGGGTCACCATGGATCTCTGATAACAATAGCATTATGACTAAATATGTAGCTTGGTTTTGGAACTCTAGAATCATAGCCTAAAACAAATGTCTTTTCTTTATAACTCAAAAACCCTGTGCTACTGTGCTATTGTCAGCATAAAACAGACTACTACAACTATCCCAAATTCCTGTGAGAAACCTCCTTCAACTCCTCATAGTTTGGATGTGTGGGCCTGCCCTATTGTCCCACAGGATAATTCTACCTTTCTTTGGGGGTCCCTCAACATGCCTAGACATTTTTCTAAGGCCTGGCCAACTCTCAGAATTTAGTTCTCAGGTTATGATACTCTCAACTCCTGATTATCTATGAAGGATAAATTATTCATTTATAAATGATTTATGACACAGTCTTAAGGCTAAATAGTATTTTCCTGCCATCTGTCATGCTTTCTGCTAACTTCACATCAACTAGACAGCCTATGCAATAAAAATAATGTTAAGATTGCTTAAAATATATTTTTTATGTTTATATAATATGAAAGTATTTAAAATAAAATATATATTCAAAATGTTATATACACACATAAATAAATATATAAAACATATCTATATAACATGAGGTAAATACATGCTATGAACAAATTATTCATACTTTCTGAGTGAGTTCTAATTTTTAAAATGTTTAACATACAATATGTTACTAAAAGAACATTTTGGGGGAGATAAGGAGATGAGTCATTGATACGTAAAACTGTTCAGAAATTTGTCTATTTTGGTGCATAAGTAAATAAAATGGTATTTCTTTGTCGTATGATCACTCTAAACCTGAAACTTAAGTTTAGGTCCTTAGAGTCTTTGTTAGAGAATTAGAGTAAAATCATCTTTGGTCAACTAAATTTCTGCGCAGGTCTAGGTACAGTTGTATCAAGGCAAAACTCAATGACAGGGATGTTCCCAAGGAGAGAGTAAAGACAGCTGGGAAATGGCTCAGTAGTAAAGCATTTGCTTCACAAGCATGAAGGGTTCATTCAGTTCAACAGCCACCACCTCATAAAAAAGCCAAGCAATGCAGCATGAGACTATAGTTGCTGTCTGTGATCCCAGTGCTTGGGAAGGCAGAGACCGGAGGATTGCTGAGGCTCTCTGCTAATCTACAAAATCAGTGAGCTACAAGCTCAGTGAAGGCCCACTCTGAGAAAATAAGGTGGGAAGGAATTGAGAAAAATAAGAACAGAGAGAGAGAGAGAGAGAGAGAGAGAGAGAGAGAGAGAGAGAGAGAGAGAGAGAGAGAGAGACAGGAAGGAGGGAGAGAGAAGGAAGAAACACACAGACAGACACTAATGGAAGACATAGTCCAGATGCCTAAGATCCAATAAGGCATATTGGTGCAGGCCTTTAATCCCAGCACTTGGGAGACTTGGGAGGCAGAAACCGGCAGAACTCTGGGAGTTTGTGGCAGCTGGGTCTACATAGTGAGTTCCAAGGCCAGCCAGAGCTACATAATGATATCTTGTCTTGGAAAAAACAAAACAAAATAAACAAAACAAAACAAAAGATGCTGAAGAATATGACTTTAAATGATTAAATTGAAGAATAAAATCCTATGTTCTGAAACCTCAGTTCAGAAAGTTATATTAAAACTGTAAGAACTGTTTAACTAAACAGACTATCTGGCTCAGTTTATAAAGGTTAGAGGAATGAGCTGTTACTAGAAAGATATACTGTGGCTGAATGTGAAAAGTTGAACGTAGATTTTAATGAGGGCTAACATATGTTTGTACAATTGTATGATTTCATTTATCAAAAACATCTTCAGCTACAGTTGTCAGAGACTGAATTTTTGTGTCTCATTAAAATTCATATGTTGAAACATAATCTGAAATGTGATAGTGTTTGGAATAGTTCCTTTGAGAGGTGATTGAGACTCTCATAAGTAGCATTAAGACCCTTATAAAAGCCACTCTGGGGAAAGTTCATGTCCTTCCTACCAGAAGATACTACAAGAACAGTTAATTGAACCTGCTGGTACCTGAATGTTGTAATTCATAGATCTTTAGAACAGTGGGGAATATCTATGGTTGATAATCCATGCACATTGTGATAGTTTGTCAGAAAGGCTCGGAAGGACTAAGACAAATTTCCTATGTCTATTTCCCCAGAGGACTGTAATAGGATGATGGTGGGACATCCTCATCTTCTTAGCATCCACTATAGCTTGTTGATTTCTAAATGTGCCAGTGAAGTGTGTCCTTGCTTACAAGGCATCCCTCTTCCTTGTCACTGTGGGAGTGAGGAGAGAATGCTGCCCTGTGTTTACTACAGTTTGCTCCCTCCTCCCAACAGAGAAGGAAATCAGCCTGGGGGCATCACAAAATGGTGAGGGGACAGAAATAGAGCTATGGAGGTGGCAAGACCTTAAAACAAACTCAGGATTTAGTCACCGTCTGAAGGACGACAACAGATGGTAGGTGTCTAGGTGTGCAAATAGAATGGGGAGAGGGCATATGAGTTCCGTGGCAACTGCAGGGGAGAGCGTGAGAGTTTTGAAGAATAGAGAAGAGAAGAGGAACCATATGGTGGAAGGGCAATTAGGCACAAGCGTTTGCCTTTAAGAAAAGACAAATCTTAGAAACTTATCTGCCAAGATATAACCTAAGGTAAAGGAAATGATGTACTAGAAGAGAGAAGAGAGATGGCAGCAAAGGTCTCAATTGCACAATTTTGGAGTGATATTCTACAGTAAAATTAAAACTAGGAAAAGCAAGAAAGGAAAATCTATAGAGTAATTTAAGCAAAGTAGCACTGTGAATCAGGTTCCCTAACTACGTGTAGGGTGGGAATGTACTGGCAAGTAAAGAAAGTTCCCTAAGAAATTCTTTACAGAGACAAGTCAGAAACACATTGGCACTGAAAATAAACTAAATGAATTCTCCTCTTACTAAAATGCACATCCCTGCAGATCTAGGAAGAAATATTTTCTTAAACTGTAGAGGAACGCCTCTGCCTACTTTCTGTAGTTAAGTGTTTTAAGAATTTGGTAGACTCATAGAGCACTCCACTCCCTAAGCTAGGCCCAAGTTTTGTTTTGTTTCATTTTTTATGATTTATTTATTTATATGTACATTTGGATTTTGCCTGAATGTATGTCTGTGTGAGGATGCCAGATCCCCTGGACTTGGAGATATAGAGTTATGAGCTACCATCTGCCATGTGGGTGCTGGGAATTGAACCTGGGTCCTTTGTAAGAGCAGCCCAGTGGTCTTAACCTCTGTACCATTTTTCCATCGTAACCCTCCCCCCCCTCTTTCTTTTCAAGTCACTAGACTTTCTGTGAGATGAAGCATCATGTGAAAGGAATTCTGGTGATTCATCCAGGTATCTGTTCCAGTGGAAGCAACATTGCCACTTGATTTGTGGCAGTTTCTTAGGGAGAACTGTCCCTTCTTTTACAGTGTTAGAGTGTGAACAAAGTATGGCGTGGGAGGCAGTAGAAACTAGCTAGAGGCTGGACAGTGGTGCAGACAGACAGGTCGGAGTAGAGGTAATGGGGAAGAACCGACAGACTTTAAAGACTAGATGTGAAACAGAGAATTTTTCTGCTCAGATAACTCAGAATTCCTGCTGCTGTCCAGTGGGGTGGGTTTCTTAGGTGATGCAAGGATGGACGTGTGTGTGTGTGTGTGTGTGTGTGTGTGTGTACGAGCAAGTGTGGGGCGTAAACACAGGATGCTGCATGTCAGACCACTGTGCTGCACTGCAAGCTGCTGAGTTTGTGTGTTTGTCCTGTGTTTTGTGTGTCTGTGGAGCAGTCTTGTGTTTCTTATTTCTGATTTTAATTTTTAAACTGAAACCTCGAGCATTCTTCTTACTATTATTAGGTATTAATTTGATTAGTTTAATTATCCTTGTGAGTTATGATTTAGACTTGAAATGTCTTCCCAAAGTGCAAGTGTTGAAGACTTATCCCACTGAGAGTATTCCTAAAAGCTTTTTTGCTCGCTCTTGGACACCATCTGTGCTTACTTTGGCTATTTGGGCTGAGGTGAAGCATGTGTGTTACTGGGATCGAATACACAGTCTCCTGCATGCTGGGTGAGTTATTTTCCAGTGAAACATACTTGCAGGTCAGTTGATGGGCTAGTCAGGAAGTGGGGCCAAATTCAAAGAAAAAGGTGACCTAGGCCATATCTTTTTTGTCGGGTGTATCTTGTCTCTGGTCACTTCCACATTTCTTTCCTTGCTTTCTGGCTTCCATGAGGTGAGCAGTCTGCTCTCCATATACTGCCACCACACCATGTGATATTTTGCTTTATTAGAGTCCACTTTTCTACGTTGCTTTTCTTAGGCATTTTGTCATGCTGACAAATGGAGGCCTCCCATTTTATTCTTCCTTGTCAGTGGTGGGGCAGGGCAAGTCAAAGAGAACCTTCTTGATTTTTGCCTGAACAGTGAAGAATAATGCTGATGCATGCAGGGATTGGCGTTGAGAGGGAAAGTGGTACTGGTGAATTCTAGAGGCTGAGTTTTTTGTTTACATTGACAATACTCAAGTATAGCTATGATTTCATATGCTGGAAGGAACTTGCAATGTGAAGGTAAATGAATCTATACTGGGCTTATATTATACTAAACTCTTTAATAAAACCTTTCATACACATTACCACAATTACTTGCAACCATATGCTTATCATTTTTTTTTCTTTCTTAAATGTAAAGAAAAATTCTCAGAGGATCAGAAGGCAACTGAAAAGTACCCAATTTTCTAGTGGATCATAAGCATAGAAGCAGAGACAATAGTATCCTGCACTAAGGTCATAAAAATTGGTTCTCAGGATGCAGAGAAATTGCCTCTTCATGTGTGAAGCACTGATAGGCATATAGTTTGTAAACAGATTACAGTATGTCTAATGTCTGAAAAATGTTATGGATTTTAAAAGAAGGGCACTGGGAAAATACATATGAAAGGCTTTAAATGCATAATAAAAAGGGTCAGTTGAGATTTGGTTTTGAAGACTCATTCTGCTGTTTCATATGTAAAATAATAATTGATTCTACAGGTAGATGAATTGCTGTTTTCATGATCAATAAAAAGTGGCCTAGAATCATGTCCTGTTTGACGCTCCTTTCTGGTCTGAGAGATCCTTTCAACTTTATTTGAAGGGAAAAATGTAATCTTCTCATTTTAGAGAAGAGTAAACTGAGACAAGTTTGTATGGGGGAAGCATAGCTTCCATAGTTATTTTACAGTATCCGAGACTACCACAGGGTGGAACCAAATCCAGCTTCCAACCTCGAGCATCCTGCATAGTAAGACACACTGTGACATGAGAAGATGAGAACAAAACTGAAAAGGCCCAGCAGAGGTCAAGAAAGGATGGTTTAGCGAGATGAGGGGAGCATTGAGTGAGCAGAGATTCTCAGAAAGGTTAGCACAATCGATGCTGGCAAAGAGAGAAAGATTAAGGACTGGGAATGAGGGTCTGATATTATAAAATTGTCTGGTGACTTGTGACTATAGTGTCAGGACAGAATGCTGGCACAGCTTCATTTCACTGGCAATTTTAAGTCAGACATCTCAGCAATGAGGCAAGAATGCTAACCGTACTAACACTACTGCAATGGGAAATACCATTTAATAATTACTATTTAATGATGTAAACATCAGCCTGTTCATTGTAGTATTGCAGGCATGACAGTATTGGAGTAAGATGGATTGAAATAGAATAAACCACAAAGCAGAGTGGACACAGGTGGACATCTTAAGGGGAGACCTCAATAAAGACAGACTTGATACATATTTAACATTATAGAATATCCACAGCTTAGAATTTAAAAAGGAAAATAGATGTGGTGATGAGATACCAGCATAGATGAAAGAAAAAGACAACTTGAAAATATCTCTTGGGCACCACAAAGGTTTTATCACTTATTTTACATTTATTTTAACTTTTGACTGACAGAGTTACTATTTGCTATTGTCAGACAAATTAGTTCAAGTGACTTAACAAATTATATTTAGGCTTTAGTAATTGTGCTTTAATAGGAAGCCATTAATGATAATCGTACAACAGTCTTAATAATTACCTAATTCATTTTTTTCTATTTATTTCCAATATGGGGAGTGTGGTCTGGTAGTGACATCTAACACTTTGAAATGAACCTTAGTTAAGTATCTCACATTAACAGGAATATTTCTGTTCTCTTTTAAATGGCTCTATCATCTACAAACACAGGCAGATTAATTTTCTAATCAGAACACTCTGGAAAACTATTAACCATGACATTAAACTGTGTTATACTAATTACATTCCCTATGAAGAATTTCTATCTGAACTTACAGCATAAGACCCTGGAGAAAACTTATTGGAGCAAAAATTGCTTGACTGCATTTAAAAAAGAATCACATATGAATATAATAATTTTGCTTTTCATGTGTACCTTAAATCAACTCTATTCTCCATACAGTGGCAAGATACTTTTGATCTTGTTAATTTTGTTTTCTTTAAAAAAGATGTTAAGTCCTATGTAGGTATCACAAAAACAAGTACTTGGCTCCACTGTGGAAAATGAATATTTATTTTGTATAAGAATGCTACTCACATTGAAGAAAAATAACAAACAAAAGTAATTGTCATATGTAAAAAAAAAAAATCAGTATATTAGGCTTCACAGGCCTTTAAAACCGATTGTAACTGGTTTTCTTTTTCTTTCTTCTTTACATGGCTTAATGTTCTTTTAAAAATATTTTTATTTATTATTTGGTGATTTTACATCATGCACCCAATCAAACTCAGTTTCATACCCAGTCTTATGACCTCTCTCTGTTCCATAGTAAAGCATTGTACAGAGAACTTAAGAGAATGGATGCATTCTAATGTATATTATGTATATTCTAATACTATTTTTTGGTTAAAAAGGTGGCAGATCAAAATAATTTTCATTGATTAATGTTATTTGAGAATTTCATATATTCTGATAACTCTCCCTTCTACAATCCTTTCTTATGACCCTTCTGTCCACATTAACCCTCCCCATCCTTACCAGTCCTTTTCTCAGATTCATGTCTGGGTTTAGTTGTGTGACCTATTTAGTTTAATTAGGGTCACCTAAGTGATGACTGGAATTATCAGATCGTGATGAGGTCATCACTGCTTTTAAGATTCAAGGCAGTGAGGCAGTGATTTCTCCTCTCCCTGAATCTATCAGTAGAAAATGGTTGAGCAGTGTGAGGGTGGGGCCCCTGAGATTCTCCTCCATCCATGTCTGACTGATTAGGATAATTAGATTCAAAAGTTACATCAGAAATTGAGGATATGGCAAGACTAGAAGCCTCAAGTATTACTAGTGAAAATGCAAAATGAATGGCAGTTTCACCAACATAGGTTTGTGGAAATGACCCAGGAATTTATCTTGTGTATGGACAACAAAGAAAGAGAACTACAGATCAATTTCTCTTAAGAAAACAATTGCAAAAATTCTCAATAAAATATTTGCCATCAAAAAAAATATTTGCCATCTACATCCAAGAACACATCAAAAAGATCATCCTAATAAAGTAGTCTTCATCCCAGAGATGTAGAATTGGTTCAACATATGAAAATTGGCCAATGTAATCCACGATATAAAAAAACCAAAAGAAATAAACACCATATGATCATCTTTTTAGAGACTGAGAAAGCCTTTGACAAAATCCAATGCCCCTTCATGATAAAAATCCTTGAGAGTTTAGGAATACAAGGGACATATCTTGACATAATAAAGGCAGTTTATAGCAATTCCATAACCAGTATCAACTTAAATGGAGAGAAACTCAAAGCAATTTATGAAACTGAGAAGCCTCATGAAATAGAAGCTTTGTAAGACAAAAGACAGCATCATTTAGACAACACATCACCCTCCAGAATGAGAAAAATTTAGTTTTTTTTCCTAACTATAGATCCATTTGATAGAGGGCTACTACAAAAATATACAAAGAACTCCAAAAACTAGATATCAAGAAAACACCTTATTTTAAAACTGGGGTACAGATCTAAGCAGATAATCTTTATCATGTTTTGTTTTAATTTTTTAACTGTTAATGAGCTAACTGCAGAAAGACAGTTGATTGCAAAGGCTGCTAAATTAAACAAACATATATTTTAAAAGTATCTTTACTTTGAAATTTGGCTCTAAGGATATGTTGGTTTGGAAAAAGAGTTCATGCTTTTGTTTTTACAGAAGATGAGAACTTGCAAATTCCTTCCAAGCTAATATGGTTTGATCAAGAAAGACACTCTGAAAAAAAATCTCTGATGGGGAGGGAATGGCCACATCAGTTTCAAGGCTGGCAACTAAGATGATCCAACCTTAGGACCCCTATAAGATTGCCAGCACCCCTAAACAGCAGGAAGTAGTAATGGAAAGCTATACCCAAATTCCTGAGTTAGAAGGCAAAGAAAAGTAAACCCAAATGTATAAGGTGAGTGCAATTCCAAACGGATGGTTATAAAGTAGTAATAACACTGAGCACCAAGGATAAGAACTACAGAGAAAGGTTGTGGATATATATTACATATTTAATAAAACTTGAATATTGGGGAGAGAGCACACAGTCAAATCCTAGGCAGACAGCTCAGGAAATTCTTAAACCTTGAATACAAAGATAAACAGCTGAGCCAGTCACACACACCTAACCCTAACCCTAACCCTAACCCAGGGAAGGGATGGGGAGTTGCAGAGAAGAAAAATGTCAAGAGGTGGTGGGAGGGGGAAGGGACCTTGAATAAGGAAATACAGGGATGGGAAAAAAAAATTTCAGAGGGAAAGCTGAACACATAGTAAATATATGTATAGCAATCTTATTTGCATTACCACCCTTGATAAGCCATGCTTATGATACTTATCCTCTTCATAGTTATTGTTATCTTTTCCTCATTTTAAATTCATGTTACTGTTTTTTTGTTAAATACAAAATAAAAAAAAACAACAAAACTCTAGTCTTAAAAATATGACCACATAGTTCAGCCTTTGCCAGTACCAGGCATATCTATGCTACATAAGGCTACATATGCATAATGAAGGCAATGCCATATACACATGGAATAAAAATAAATGAGTATTAAATTTTTAAACAAAAAAAATGTTTGCTTTCATTATCAATGGTGAATAATCATAGTCAATTTCTTTCTAGGAAAAAAAGGGGGATATGATATAGGAATGATTTAAAGAAACTGAATATTGTATCTACTTTAATGCAAAAACCAATTATTAACCTCAAAATATTTTACATTGCTATGGATTTCAGTATATTGATACAAATTTAAGGTCAATTTTGTTATATACTGCATGCATGTTTATACTCTTGTTTAAGGTATGTTTATGTAACTCAGGTCAGAAACTTCTACAACAGATGCTAAAATCAGTAAATAATAAATGGAACCTCTTAAAACTGAGAAGCTTCTGTAAGGCAAAGGACATGGACTGCTCTCTAAAATATATAGAGAATTCAAGAAACTAGAGGCCAAAAACCCAAATAATACAATTTAAAATTGGGTTCCGAGTTAAAAAAGGAAATTCTCAACAGAAAAATTTCAAATGTTAGAAAGCACTTTAAAAAATTGCTCAACATTCTTAGCCATCTGAGAAATGCAAATCAAAACAACTCTGAGATACCATCCTACACCTGTCAGAATAGCTAAGAACAAAAACACAGATGATAGCTTATGCTGGAAGGGATGTGGAGCAAGGGGAACAACCCTCCATTGCTGATAGGAATGTAAACTTGTACAGCCACTTTGGAAATCAGTATTGTGGTTCCCCAGAAAACTGAGAATCTTCCCAATGATCCAGCAATACCACTATTGGGTATATACTCAAAGGATGCATATTCTTACTCCAACGGTATCAGCTCAACTAAGTTCATAGCAGCATTATTTGTAATAACCAGAACCTGGAAAAAACTTAGATCCCCTCAAGTGAAGAATGGGTTAAACAGATTGTGATACATTTACACAATGGAATTATACTCAGCAGAAATAAAAGACATCCTGAAATTTGTAGGCAAATGAATGGATCTGGAGAGTATCATACTGAGTGAGGTAACACAGGCCCAGAAAGATATGGTATGTACTCACTCATAGGTAGATTTTAGACATAAAGCAAAGGATGGTCAGGCTACAATCCACAAACTTTGAGAAGCTAGATAACAGGAGGAACATAAGAGGGACATCCATGGATTCCCCTGGGAAGAGGAAATAGAAAAGATCTCCTGAGTAAATTCAACTCATATGGGTGAGTTAGGAAGGGGAGGTATGAAGAGATCATGAGAGAATGAGATGGTTGAGTGGGAGGAGCAAAAGGGATGAAGAACAAAGAAATAGCTATCGTTATAGAGGGAGCCAAGGAGGGGTTAAAGAGAAACCTGGTGCTAGGGAAACATCTAAAAGCCCACAAGGTGCCCTGGCTGGGACTGTGAACAATAGTGGAGAGTGTGTCTGGACAGGACTTCCCCTATAATCAAATAATGACCACTCCAATTATCATTATAGAACCTTCATCCAGCAATGGATGAAGGCAGAAGCAGAGATCCATAGCTAAGCACCCTATGGAACTCCTAGCCCAGGTGTGGAGAGAAAGGACAGAGTATATGAGCAAAGGGATGAGGATCATGAGGAGAAGACCCACAGAGATGGCTCACTTCAGCTGTTGGGAGCTCACTGACTCAGAAACAACTGCTGAGGAACCTTCATGGAAAGAAATTAAACCCTGCAAATGTAGAAGACAGTCAAACAGCATGAGCAGTTTGTGGAGCCTCTTGCAGTAGGACCAGAGTTTATTCCTGGTACATGAACTGACATCTCAAAGTCCATTTCCTACAGAGGAACACCAAATTTAGCCTTGATCCTGGCGGGGGCTGGGGGGGGAAGAAATTGGACCTACCTGAACTGAATATGCCAGATCGAACTGACTTACCTTGGGATTCCTTGCCCTTTCTGGGGAATTGATGGGAGAATGGTGTGAAGGGGGAGGCTGAGGGAGGACCGGAAGGAGGGGAGGGAGAGGGAGCAGTGGAGGATATGAGAAAAAACCTTTTTAGAAAAATTATAAAAAAGTAAAAAAAAAAATCAAATGATAGTGTTCTTGAAAAACAACAAAATGTAGCACTACAATGACTCTCAGTGACCTTCTGTTGTCCTCTTAGATCAGTGCTTTGCTCAGCCATCATTTGATAAGGTCCTTCCTGTGGAAGATGGGAACTAAATACAGAGACCCACATCTAGACATTATTCAGGGAGTAAAATATCTTAGAACACTCAGCCTTAAATAAAATGTCTCCATCAAGTCCCAGAGTCTAGGTTCCATTGTGTGCTTAGAATTTGTTATGCATACCAGGATGGCCTTAGACCTCAGTCTCTGTCTTGTGAGGTACAGAAATACAAGTGTGTTCCACCATACTTGATTCTACTTAATTTTTCTCTTTATTTTGAAATTTATCTATTATTCATTTAGTCATTTTAAAATATGAAGCAGTATTTCATTCTCTAATAAACTTTAATAAACTATTAGAGAATTTCATTCTCTAATAAACTCCATAGTGCATGCTTTTACACCCTGTAATAAATCTAAGTTGTCCCAACTACGTGTATTTCTCCTTGTGCTCTCTGGCTGCAGGACACCCACATATCATTCTAAATGCTTTCTGTATGTTTTCATTGAACCCAAAGTATTCATCTTTAAAGTACTTGCCAATGAGGAAGCAAAGAAAGTTAAACACCATCTCTGACTCCACAAAGCTAATAAATGGGAAGAATTAAAACTGTATCTTTGTTGTAATTCATTGCGACACAGAACCAGCAACTTCTCCTGGAAACTGACTTAAGTAGTATATGCTCATTGAGAACAAAAATTTGGTTGTGTGACATAGTGAAAGCTATCATTAAAACAAGAAAAAAAACGAATACTACAAACCTAACCCTCCAAAAGCTGTAGATGAAAACTTACTTGGACCTTAGGCTCATTTTTCTGAACCCCTGTGCTAATCTCTGTGGAATACTTAGAATTGTTTCTTGTACTGAGATCAATACTTCATGTTTACCTGTCTTGGTTCACATCACCTCTGTATGTATGGTCAGGAGATCAATATCTTTAAGGAAATAGTTCGAAGGCAAAGATGACTTTTAAAGGGGAAGAAACAGTGATGTATGAGAAAACTGCATTAGCCTCAAAACTTGACCTTCAGTGTACACAACAAATTCTTCTACATGGTTTCATTTCAAGAACCTTCAATATATGCCAGATAAATTTCTTCAACTCTGTGTTTCTGACCTCTCTGGACCCCGCTGCCTGCTCTGCCTCTTATGTGAATGCCCTGCCAGTCTTCTGCCTGTGAAATTCCATGTAGCCTTTGTACTGTGACCATCCTGCCCCTCTGCTATTGAATAACGGAGGAGGAAAAGACTGCATCTTGGTGCCAGCCAGAGGAGAAACTCTTCTCCTAGGAAAAGATGAGACACAGTTCTGACGGCTTGTACACACGGGAGCCATGGCAATGAGGTTAAGTAGGATCACAGGATGAACAGCACTGTATACCCCTTGCCCACTATTTGAATCCAAACCTCATGTCAATGCTCCATATACAGACTTAGGAGATCCCTGGATCTTTTTATTTGTTCCTATTCCCAGTGTGGCCACACTGACTGAATCTCCAGAGTTTTGTTTTCTTTGCTTCACATTAGGTACAAGTGCTGGAGGGACTCCTTCGCTAAGGCTGCTCAGGCTCAGGTTTTGACCCTAATACTATTGCTTTCCTCTACTTTATATTTAGGATTTTCCCCCATTCTTAAAAATTTGTAGAATGGCTGTTACAACTTTTACATTTGCTCTTTGTGTCAACTTTTGTGAACTACATTAAACTGTGTACTGTTTGAACTGTGCTCTTTTTAATTTTTGGTTGACCTAGAGTAGGCGGCACTCAGGCTCTTAGACATGCTGTAAGTAATCAGTAATGTGAACCGAAGTTCCTGAGAAAGCTACACCTGAGTTAACAGTTCTACAAGGTTAATTGACTGATGAGAATGCCCGTGATTGCAGAGGGTTGGAATGCTGCAAGTCTAGGGCCATATAATCTTTGTTTATTTAACTTTCATTTATCATAGATCTAACATTCTTGTGATGATCACGTGATACCTTTCGCTCTCCCTTAAACACTCATTTACTAACTCCCATGAACCTCAAACCAGATTGGCATACCATACCATCTGAAGGTTTTTTCTCTTTTGTAATTCGTCTGTTTTGTAACTTGTTTCTCCCAATGTGTTTGAAAAGTTCCTTGATGTCTTTTCCCCAGTGCTTCGATTACCAAACACATCATGAAACTGTTGCTACGTTGGAATGCAGTATTTGGGGGCAAACTGAGTTCAAGTTCCCGGGCTACGCCCATTCATTTTGGGTTCCAACAAGTACTCTCGCATTCTCTTTGTGGTGATAGCTGTTTTTATACAAAGGGTAATCAAGTCTAGAAAACATCCCTTCTAAGAGGCATGCACGTACAGCACGCTGCAAATACTTCTCCCAGGTACCGGAGACCTCCATGTACCAATCTCAGGGTTTACCAGTTGCTTTCATGTTCAGCGCTGCTCAAATAGTACCTGGAGAGTCGCCCTGTGGTGATGAGTTTTCAAGAACCTACTCTCAAAGCCGGTGACTGATAATGGCTCAACATTCCTTCTAAACCTTTACCTCCACACTACGCACCTTCTAACTAGTCGCTGCACCCACAGAGGGAGAGACGCACAACGGACAGGCGGAAGGACCAATCAGGACCAGGCTTTGGCATCCCCGGAAGGGGCGGAGCTCGCGTTGCTGGCTTCACGGCGCGGGATTGGCTGACCGGGCTGCCGGCTGTGGCGGGAGATTTCGGATGTATTGGCTCGGCCGGGTGCAGCGGTTAATTGCTGCGCTGCGGGCGTGGGACCCGGAAGGTGAGCCTCCTGAGCACAGCCCCCGGTCAGGTCGCGGCCGAGACCCGGGAAGATGGAGAGGCACCGGGCGCGTGCTCTTGGCCGGGACAGCAAGGCGCCGCGTAGGAAGGGCCTGGCACCCGCGCCGCCTGCGGGTCCTTACGAACCCGGGGAGAAGCGCCCCAAATTGGTAAGTGTGGGCCAGAGCCACGGGGCGCGACAGTTCGCGGGGCCTTCGGCTCCCTGCTCCCCAGACTGACAACCCCGGGAGCGGGGAGCTAGGTTTGTTCCAGAGCTGCTAATCGGCTTGGATCCACAGTGACAGAGCGGGATTCGATTCCCATGTGGGACGAATACTCTGCTCTTCCTGAAGCCTGTCTATGTACTGACGTCATCTAGGCGGATTCTTCAATTTTAAAAAAAAAAAAGTTGAATTTCCCCCACCCCTTGGGTGTAACGGTCAGACAGAAAGTGACTTACAGCTTAGAGTCTCCTCTTGTCCTCCTATATTTTTAACCCAACAAGAACTTTTGAAGGCGGATATATTTTCCCAAGTTGAGGCAACTCGTTTCAAAACTTGGCGGGATGTGTTGTCATGGCTAAAGAATGTCTTGTTTAGTTTGGAAGGAGTCTTCAAGTATCCAAAAGTCGTTAATCGGGTTGACTTTGCAGTTTTTAAAGTTTTTTTTTTTTTTAAATTTAAGAAATGTCACGGGATGGTGTGCATATTTATAAGTGGAAGCATTTTATTTACATTGAAATTGACGGTTAGTAGGGCTGGCTACTTCTTCCAGGGTTTTATATTATGAATGACAGCTGTCCTGACTTCCTTCGGCACAGGTATTTCTTTTTTTTTTTTTCTTCTTTATTTATTTTGTATTTATCAAAAAAAAAAAACCCAGTAAAATGAATTTAAAATGCTGAAAAGTTAGCAATAACTATAAAGAAGATAAAAATCATAAGCATGTCTTATCAAGGGTGATAATGCAAATAAGATTGCTACACATATATTTACTTTGTGTTCAGCTTTCCCTCTGAATTTTTTCTTTTTCATCCCTGTATATCCTTATTCAAGGTCCCTTCCCCCTCCCAACACATCAGGTCATTTTTCTTCTCCGAAACTCCCCATCCCCTCCGTGGGCAGGGAGCAGACAGTCCTATGGTCCCACTGACCCAATAATGCTTGGATCAGTCTCCACTCCTGGCCAAATCCAGTTTTGTCCCCCTTCCCTCAAGTGTGAGTCAGGTGTTCCTATAGTTGGAGTGGGGTCTGAAGGGTCAGTCCAGGGTGTTTCTGATCCCAGGCTGTTCAGTGGTTGTGGTTTGCCGCTTGGGCATGCTTGGCTTTTTTTCTTGTTTGTTTGTTTAGAGACCACTAGTGAGTGAGTACATCCCCTGCTTATCTTTCTGAGATTGTGATACCTCGCTCAGGAGGATATTCTCCAAATCCATCCATTTGCCTGCGAATTTTAGGATATCATTTTTTCTTACTGCTGAGTAGTATTCCATTGTGTAGGTGTACCACAGTTTGTTAATCCATTCTTCAGTTGAGGGACATCTAGGTTGTTTCCAGGTTCTTGCTATTACAAATAATGCTGCTATGAACATAGTTGAGCTAATACCCTTGGAGTGTGAATGTGCCTCTTTAGGATATATACCCAGAAGTGGTATTGCTGGGTCCTTGGGGAGACTGATTCTCAATTTTCTGAGAAACCGACAGGCATTTCTTTAGATGTGAGAAGCAGAGGTTGAAGATCTAAGTAAGAATTTACTGAGGCTTTAAACAGATGTGGAAAGATTAAATTTCATTGTGAAGTCATGACATTACCCTGCGTAGCATGAGAGTACACAATCTCTATTACTCTTTCAAAGTAGAACCTTTAGTGGGGTCAGAAAATATGCCCATCTTTCAAAGGTGGATGCAAAACCTGGTCACTCATGTAGACTTTGGGTCATGGAGTCGAAATATTTTGACAATTTTCTATGTCCTATATTCAGTTGGTTTCTGAGTTGTCACTGAAAAATCATAATTTTGTCTGGGGTAAACTTTTCATTTTTTAATGCATAAGGAAGAGCTATGGTAAAGATTTTTTTTTTTTAAATTAATGACAGCTGGAGGAAAAATCAGTAGTGAGGATTGTTTTATTTGGTGTGTCTAATTGTGTGGGTTGGGAGATTTTGGTATTAGTCCAAGAGAATTGGAGCCTTGATAATATATAATGTATATATATATATATATATTTGTTATAGTAACAACATTTGCCTTTTCTGGATGAGTAAAATTTGAAGCATTTAAACCATTATTTACAAATTAGGATGTAATAGATTGCTAAGTATTGCATGTGTTTGTAATTGAGTACAAGTAAGAGCAGAGGTAAGGGACATCAGGATACTGACAGTGAGTAACAGTGGTCAGATGATACAGAAGAGGGCACCAAAATAAGAAGAGGGGTGGAGACCTGCTGTGACAAGGTCAAGTGCCCGTGTCATTGCTCTGCTCACATCATAGAAGATTCTGTCCACTCTGAGAGGAATCCGTGGGTTGATGCCATCTCTTTTTAAAATTTACTCTCTGGATTAATACTCTCAATATATTTCATCTGAACTTCTCTGGCCCGTGATTCAGGAAGTGTGATTTTTCTGTAGTTTACAGCATGGCATTCCTGAATAAATATTTGATTATACTGAAGGCTCGTGATTGTGTTTTTTATTTCTTGGTTATAACATATTGACCATACCAGTTGTTAAAAGACACACAAAGGTGAAATGAAGCCTAAAAGACAACATATTGAAGTTTTAAGATAAACACACCTACCTTGTTGAGTTTGTGAGTGGGGCTTGATTTGAATCATTTGAATTCATTTAGAAGTAAAGAAGTAATTTGGATTCTTGGTGATCTTTGCAATTAGACTTTTGCTTACACATTCATTTTTTATTATGGTTTTTATGTTTTGAGATTATAATTACATCATTTTTTCCTATTCCCTTTCCTCCCTCCAGCTTCTCCCATGTGTCACCCTTCTCTCAAATTCATGGCCTCTTTTTCTTTCATTGTTGTTACACAACATGTATATTATAAAAATATAAGTATTGCTTTTTTGTTGTTTGTTTTTTATTTCAAGGCAGAGTTTTTCTGTGTAGGCCTGTATGCCTGTGTAGGCTCCCCTAGAACTCACTCTGTAGACTAGGCTGTTCTCAAACTCACAGAGATCTGCCTGCCTCTGCCTCCCTGTTGTTAAAGGTGTACCACCACCTTTATATTCTTAAATATTTGCTTATTCCTTATACTTTTTTATAATTTGCTATGCTTTGGGGGCTGATTATTTGGTATTGGATAACCACATGGTGTGTTCTTTCCTGGGGAAGACTATTCTCCCCTCAACATTCCTTGTTCCCTGAAGTTCTTTGTCTAGGATGGAGTCTTCCTGAGCTTCCCCCTCCCATATTAGCCTGTTCATTGATGCTGTTCTTGTTCAGGTCTTGTGTAGACAGCCCTGCTGGTGAGACTTCATGCTATACCTTCTCTGACATTTCTAGGAGACACACTCTCTCAGCCTACTTCATGTTCCTCCTGCTTTTACAATCTTTCTGTCTCCACTTTGTAATATTTCCCAAGCCTTAGGTTCAGGGGTTGTTTTGTAGATAAATAAATTGGGACTGGGCTCTATAACTGGCTTTTGGTCAAGTGTGGTTTTCCATAATGGTCTTCATCTATTGCAAAGAGAAGTTTTCTTGGAGGGCTGAGAACTACACATATTCAGTTAGACTCTGGAAACAGATGTGTCCATAGCAGTTTCTTTACAACTATCTTCTGTAAATTTGGCATTGGCCCTGTCTGCTCTGCTTTTTTATTGGTTCTGAGTATTTGATGTCAGCAGTTGCCTTTTATTTTGTTAAGTAGTTGATAGTTCTGACCTATGTAGTCTTTGGACTTTCTATAATGGCTTGACTTCTTTGCTTTTCCTTCTTGTTGACTTTAAGTAAGTGCATCACTTTAAAGTAGTGGGATTCCAGGGGGCCTAGACTGAGGATGCTTTTCTATGGAGGTGTTCTGCTGTTTCTGCTAGAAACCTGATCATGCAGCTGACTTAGGACCATCTCACTTCACGTCTTAGTGTTTGTCCTGTGCCCAGTGCCCAGTGTCATTTGCCTTTTGAGCAGCTCTTTCAGCCTGCCTGCCTCACTGCCTTGATATCCCATATTATCACTCTTGTTTTGGGATAGACTATAATCTTTGAGACCATCACAGATCCCGACTGTAGTTCATTCAGCTTTACTGTCGATGTCAAGTCTTTTTCTTGATTGAGATGAAATAATATTGGTCTGATTATCTGTCACTGTCATTTTCTGAGCTTTTAGAACAGGTAATGTAGTTTTGCCATGTGGCAGAGGTAGGAATGATTTCATTCATTTTGTTGTTGTTGTTCTCTTCTGTAAAGGGACAAGTTGATAGTAGAACTGATTGAAACTGGTCATGTGATTCTTGTCCTAGTTAAGCCCCACCTTAACTAGGTGCCTCCTGAATCCTGTTTTGATAGGGAAGACAAATAAATTCTTGATTTCTACTGAGTGTAATGGCTTTGAGTTGTTTGCAAATTGAGTTAAAATATTTGTAGCTTATTTCTTGTCTTCCTAGATAAGTGTAAATAGAAGCTATACATTTCACAGTGTTTGTTGTGAAAAGTCTTGCAGTGGCACCTTCCTCTCATTGCTGTTAGTCACACAGCTCACCCACGAACTGTCACCAGGTCCAGACTGACGAAGAAATGGTGTCTTGGAGAAGACTCATCTGTATGAGTGCTGATATCTAACAGAAAGCTCAGAAAATGACAGTGACAGATAATCAGACCAATATCATTTCACTTGTAAATCAGTAACTCAATTTGGTAGAGGGATTCTTTAATTAGGAATATTCTTTAAAAGTTCTCATATCCTTTAGTCTAAGCCTTGCCTCTAAGGGTTTCTACCAAGTAGATTTCTTTTGTTTGATTATCTTTTTATAATTCCTTCTGTTTTGGTTGTGAGATTTTTTTTGTTTTTTGTTTTCTTTTTCCAGCCTGTTATCATGGCACTTAGAATGTTTATGCCCTGTCTCTTCTTCAGTGATGCAAGAGTTAGATTTATCAGTTGGGAATGGGGTTTATGTACCATTTTGGGGCATTGTTAATGATCAGTTGGGCTTTATGAATGGACAAAGTTTATAAATACTAATACATTTAATTGGAGTATTTGGCTGGTAGACAATTCCTAGAGCCAGAGAACTGTGAGAACACTGAGGTTGTTGTCAGCATTTATGAACCAAGACATCAGGCAGAGGAATTAGCATAATTAATTGACTTAGTCTCAGGAGTCGCTCCTTTGGTTATAACTGAACTAGTTACTTGTTTTGAACCTAATTTGTTAACTGGTGTTTGGATCTTCTGTAACCAGCTAGATTTAATTACTATGATTAAACTTCATTGGTTTGGTCTATTTGGTCCAGAGCAGATGCTCAGTCCAAAGCCATGGCTTCCTACAAAGTTTGGTTAGAAGGCTTGTCATTTCAGTAAATGTGAGTTATATAAAGGTGGTGATGGTCACAGGGTCCTGATCCTTAACCCATTCTCAGTTTCTTGTGGGTATTGGGAGTCTGAGTTTTTACCACTTCTTTTCTCATCTAAAGACTATTAACAGTGTTAACAATGTCTCTAATAAATATATAGGTAATGACGTCACAGTCCTAAGTAGGTTGTGAGGTGGGAAGAGGTAGAAAGTTGGATTGTATTTATCAGAGATTTAGGAAGAAGTGAAATCAGAGTAGGACTGTTGACAGCGCATGCTTGCTTTATTGTCTAGGTGTTTGGAAGCAGGCATAGGGATCTCCTTATTCTGTGGAGCTTTCCGCTGTTACGTTCTATGGCAAAGAGAACTTCAGTGTTATGTTTGCAGGCTAAAAATGGTAAATGATTTCTGGTTCTTCAAATGAGAGCAGAAGTTTTGACCGCAGAGAAAGGGAAGGTGATGTGACTATGGAGACAGGTTAGTGATGCAGCCATTAGAAACTGGGAATCAGGCAGTGTTCTCCAGACATGCATAGCCAGTTGGTGGCTGAACACATGTTGCTGTAGTGTCAAAAGCAGAGAGGCCCCATCAACATACTGATGGTGGTGCACAGAAACTGATGTGGAACTTCTGCCCTCTAGAACTGCTGGATGCATTTGTGTTGTTAGCCACCGACTTGTGGTAATTTTTTTCCTAGCTAGTATAGGAAGCCATCAGGTAGTCTGGTTACAATGATGATCATGTTGAAAAGTCTTAGAACTATCTAATTTGTTTGAATGTCTTTTTCTTTTTGAGACTGGCTGGCCTAACTATGTAGATCAGGTTGGCCTGGAATGCATAGGTACCAGGCCAAAGTAAATACTCCAGAATCCAGATCATGTTCTTAGTTGAAAGCTTTAGGTACATTCGTGCATGTCAGGCATATCAACAGTTTGTGTTGTATCAGCCACAGTATCCTTCATTTACCAGCAAAATCATCTATTTAGGCTGCTTTTCTAAGAAATAGCCCTAATCTTTCTACTCTTCCTTATAATTAGAATCCACCCTTCCAAAAGGAACCTCCCACCAAAACAAAAAGGATTTTTTTCTTTAGACACAGAAAAACTGAGGGAGGTTCAGAGGTTAATATTTATTAATTAATTAATAAAAAGAGCTGCAAGAAGAAGTCCAGGCTTGGTCCTTAGGCTCCCCTCCCCCTTTAATGTATGACTCATGAAAAATGCATCAAGTGGCTCTTTGGGGAGTACATTTAGCTGCTGAGAATAGAGATTTGTGGTGTTTAGTATTGTAGACTGGGGTGGTTCTTTTTCTTTGAGGCTAAGGATGGGTGGGCATAGGGATGATTATCTCAGATTTAGAGCAAGGCTTAATTGCTTTTTTCAAAGACTGGTGTCTTTAATTATGAAGCAAGCAAACTGACATACATTTATTATACTGTGGAACCTTGCATCTCATCTAGTCTGTCTTGTAGCAATTGCTTCTGAACAGATGTTACCTGAAACACCTTTGTGCAGTTGGTGGAATGCTAAAATTTGTCATGCTTTTATTATTGTTGCCTTGAATTAACTCTGCTTTATGGCATAACTTTACTGCTGTGTCCTAGGATCTTTATATATTTATCGCCTTATAAATTGGATTTAAAATTGGCTTTTTATATAGAATGTAAATTAACATGTATATAACTTGTTTATGTTTGCAGAATAATACAAGAAAAAAACCCTGCCAGGTATTACACTAATGTAATTGTCTTTAACTTGGCACACAGTGCCATCTATACCAGGAATCAAGTGAATGCTGAGGAATATGCTACTTCATACTCATGCTTGTTTATCCCAGAGCCTCATTTGACTTTTAGATCTATAAAATATAGATTAAGCATAACCTTTTATTTCATGGGATATTAAGGATCAAAGCCCAGGCTCTTTTTGAACAGCATCTACAAAGGTAATGTCTTCTCTATAGCAGCAGGATAGCATTGAAACACCTTCCCATTTGGAGTAATTTTTCTCAAATAGCAAGGCAAGTGTTCATTATTGACCTACGGGACAATTTGTGAGTTTAAAAACAATCAGCTTTATTGCTGAAATGATCAAGTTTTCAGTTGTTTGCTGCAGCCATTCTGGAAGTGTTTCCTATAGACTTTACTCCTCACACAGCTCACTACAGTTTTTTGTTACTGCTCTGTTTGTTTTTATTTGGAGAGGCATGATTAACAGGAGCAGTAAGGTCTTCATCTTTGGCCTGGGATCCCAACTGTGCTGCTAGCTGGGCGAAGTTGGGCCGTAGCTTGACCTCTGTAGGTGCCTTTCTTGAGTGGAGAGCAGGGCAGTTTTGCAGATGAAAAGTTAGTATGTCATAGGCCTGGAGGAGCAGCTTTTGACACACTGTTAATACTTTTGAGTGTTTTCTGTTTATAGGGCATTGCTTTTGCATGATTGTTTTAGTAATGGTAGAAATGCAATTTCTATTTGTTTTGTAGGCATATACATTGGGTATTTGACTAACTTTCTCATCCTTGAAAATCTTAGTAAAGCCAAGTTTGCTCCTCCTCGTGGATAGAGGCAGAAGCATCATTTGGCAGTGTCAGGTGACAGTAGAGGCAGGGCTGTTATCTCATGACTAATGGTCAGGACAGGTTTCCAAAGCTTTCTGAGGAGTGTTTCTTATTCATAGAATGAGGCTCATGGACCTATGAAACCTGCATATAAATGAGAGTTACAGCAAATGAAACCTACAAGGGGAGCAAGTGCAAATTGAGTGAAAAACTCCTGTGATGCTCTGGAATTGTCTTGAATGACAATAAAAATAATGTTACTAATATATGTGTAGATAAAAAGCAGAATGTAAGTGTACTTATGGATCGTTTGTAGCTTCAAACTAAACCAGATTAACATAGAAATCGAAAACAAAACTATAAAGTCACTAAGATGCAAATGAACAACACCATTAGTTTAGTGTGATTGATGATTTGTTGCTGAAACTGAGTTACTATTATTGGATGTAATAGTACTTGAATCAAACAAAGGTTTTCCAGCTCAGCTTTGTGTTTAATGATGAGACAAAATTGGTGTCAGCACTTACCAGTAGTGAAGGCTGTATACTGTGTCAGAAGGTTAATTCTAATAGGTTTCTTGGGTAAAATAGAGCCTTGCAGTCTTAAATACATCTTCATGTATTTAATCATAAAGAGGCAGTCACCAATAAGCTTTAAAAATGAAACTTTATAAACCCCACTGTAATGTCCTTTCTCTCCTTTGTTTATATTATCTGCCTGTAGTTTCCTTGAGGTAAGGTCTTATAGGGCTTAAAAGATTAATTTTGTTTTTTATAAAAGCAGGTTCTTTCTCCCCTTTTAAAAGTTGTTCTGTGAATGAAATCTTTCTTTTTTTTTTTTTGTTCTCCATCATTTGGCATCATGGTACGTATCAAAATCTGGGAAGGAAGGGGGCTATGATTTAATGTATCCAATGAGGGCATTCTTTGTGCTGAGTGATTAGCATTGTATTCAGGTAGGTGAGGTCCAAGTAAGACCTTCCTAAGTTAAAGACTAGTCAATTGCCAGTTCAGAGTGCCACTGCTTCCTCCAAGGAGTTATGCTGTAGAATATTTTGAAAGCCTTAGGTAGGTTATGGGGATTAACTGTAAAATCTATAGTCATGTACTTATTTGATTAATTTTAACTGATTTTATTTGAGACGATGTCTAAGGTAGTCTAAGCTGGCTTTGAACTCACTGTATAGCACAGATTGGCCATGAATTCCTGATCTTCTAGCCACAGTCTTCAAAATACTGGCATTACAGGAGTACCACTACTCCCATCCCCATTTGGTTAATTTTATTGTGAGCCATTTCCCTACGATATGGGGAGGTTTGACTTTAATTGCTTCATTTTCCCAAGGTAGGCTGTTTATATGTATCATAAAGTAAATCCTTTTAATGTTCCATTTTTAAATAAAAGGTTTTCACATTGGTGACATTAATTATGGACGTTAGAATTAAACTGTTTTTGTTTATTGTAACTTTGGATAGAATTCAATTCATAATGACAATTACAATTCATTTTTAATGAATAATTTGACAGCCTGAGAAATGAACATAAAAAATGGAGTACATAAAATCTGCATCCAGAAATTCAGTGTGACAGGTTCATTTCTTTATAAAGGGTGAAGGTCTCCAATTAAAATCATGTTCTAACTTCCGTCAGCCTCCCGTCAAAGGGTGTTTTACTCTTATTGATATGTTTCCTTCAACAGGCTTTCAGTTCCTTTATGAATACGCTCATATGCTTCAGGGTCACTTTTTCTGTGGTGCCTGGTATAGACTTGTATCTGAACGCTTGCCTAATTGAGAAGCCAAGTTACTCTTGTAACTTTATACTGCTTGGTTCCTTAATTCATTCATGATTAAGTTTAAATGTAATTTAGATAATTCTAAAGTCCATTTCCTTTTATAGAAAGTTCTAGAAGGGCAAAGGCATGTAAAAACTACCAGCTGTTTTCATGACCCGCCTGGTCTGTGACTTTAGAACTGCAGCCATAACCACTGTGATCATTTAGACTCAGGTGGAATTCTTAATCTGAGTGTGAGCTTCGGTTCCTTATCGGTAAGATGGCCATGATCAGGATTGAGGTTTGCTGTGGTTCTGACAGGTTAGGCATGGTGCTTGCCAGGTTATATGTGACACCTTTTACTAGTTGTGCTCTTTTTGGGACACTTCAGAGGACTGGCGATCTTGTCCCTGTGCAGTGCGGCATGGCATGCAGAGCTGATGGCGGGTGTTGAAGGGGATCTGACAGGAGCTGTGCTGTTGAACATTCTGACCTTCCCCCTTTCTTCCCCCTTCCTCTCTTCTCATTACGTCTTTCCTACCAGACGCTGGATTGTGTCCAAGCACTCTGCCCTTCATTGCAGTGGGACACATCGCCAAGTGTGGGCCCTGGACCTCTTTCTTCCTTTCTTCTTAATCGCAGTGTCTAGTCCCTGACCTCGCTTCTCTTTCTTTCTTTGCCCCTTTCCCCGTCAACATTTGTTTCTTACTAAACTCCCCCTCCAGAGACAGAGCTAACCCTGGAGCTTTCTTTGATTCAGTGTGTCTTACTTCTTCTGACCTCACATATGGCAAAAAATAAATAGATAAAATGACCCTTGGCTCCCCTGTCTTGTGTCACATCTCCGCACAGGAGGAACCTGGCTGATGTGTCCTAGTGGGGACCCTCCCTGTGCTTTGACCTGCCCTGTTATATGAGATTGAACACTGTAGGCACATAGTCCTCAGTACAGCAGCTCCCTCCCTTATATTGCTCTGACCCTGGGCTGCACACTGTCCTGATCACTTACTCTCACTACTTTGAAGCAGGACTCTGAAAAGGCTTGAGTACCATTCCTGAGGTGTCCTAGCAGGGAACAAGGCTTGACAGATATGACATTGGCTCTGTGATTGAGCCCTCCCTGACTTGTAAGTTGCTCTCTGGTCACACCTATTTTCCTCAGTCATTATGCTAAAAATTATTACTCCTTTTTTATATCATCAGTGGGCCTTGTCTTCTTTTGTATAAATTTATTTTGTAAGGCCTTTTTGTTTTGTTTGTTTGTTTGCCAGAGGCAGCATCTTAGGATCTCAGGTAGCCCACAGTGGCCTCACACTTGCTATGTAGCTAGGCTGTGGGAGTTCAGGGGAAGTTCTGTGTTTCATAGGCTTCATATTCCAGGCCTGACGAATGGCTTGCCAGTGTCAGGCTCTCTATCTATACTCTGCTTGATTGTAGATCTAAAAGACACATGCAGTACAACCTATGGTTGTTAATACTGGAGTTCTACAGAAGAACTCCAATTGTGCCCTCCCCTGCTTTATTCAGTTATTCACCTTGCAAATGTGCAATCTTTTTGATTTAGTTTAAGTGAGTCAAGTATTTAGAAGATAAAAATAAAACTATTAGTCAAATTAGGCAAGGTTACTTAGCAGTAGTTTAATTTCAAACAAAGTTTTGAAAATTAACTTTTTAAAATTAGTTATTGAGGTGACTTAAAAATTATGTTGCAACGTGGTTATTTTTATGGGGAGACATTAGGAAACACCTATTGAATTCAAATAAGAAATTATTGAACCTGGAGGGGTCATGACCCACAGCTTGAGAACCAAAGCCTTAGACCGTCCTGTTGCTTCACCTTTTAAACACACTGTATCCTAATGAGTTTTTCTTCAAGTTGAAAACTTCTTTTGAGCTCAGAAGTAATTGCCCCCAAAACATGTCTGAGAAATAAAGAAGCTTCAGATACTCATTTTATTTTTGTTATATACCTCAGAGAACAACTTCATCAAACAAAGGGAAAAACTCCCTCACAAAAATGTGAGTTCTTATCAGTGCTGGCCAATTTTCAGAAATTATACCTTTGGTAGTATCACAAATGAGACTCAGAGCCAAATATCTGGGGAAGGCTGAAATATCAGAGAGAGGAGGCACCACAGTCAGTTCTCACCCAGCTGTCTTGCAACTTCCTCAGCCTTGCTCCTGGTTGCTTCTGTCGGTAGCTTCTGTGTTTGCCTGGTTTCTAAGCCCTTATATACTGTATCCCATCCAGGGTAAGATTAAGGAGTGTAGCCTTGAACTCACAGAAGTTCTGTCTCTGGTGTTGTGGGATCAAGGGTGTTGGTCACCACTCCAAGCTCTCCCTGTGCTGGAATTAAAGGTGTGTGTGTGACTGGCTCAGCTGTTTATCTTTGTATTCAAGGTTTAAGAATTTCCTGAGCTGTCTGCCTAGGATTTGACTGTGTGCTCTCTCCCCAATATTCAAGTTTTATTAAATATGTAATATATATCCACAACCTTTCTCTGTAGTTCTTATCCTTGGTGCTCAGTGTTGTTACTACTTTATAACCATCCGTTTGGAATTGCGCTCACCTTATACATTTGGGTTTACTTTTCTTTGCCTTCTAACTCAGAAACTGCCTCATCTTCACAGTCTTTTAGGTATGACTCGTCTATCCTATGTGCAAGGAACAGTGGGAAAGGGAATGAGCCCACACCTGATTTCTAGTTTGACCTTGATTTCTTTCTTAGACCGGCCACTTGTCAGCTCTGCCAAGTCACTTCTGTGCCACTCAATTTTCTGATCTCTGAGATGGGGATAATAAGTGGCCCGTAGGGCAGCTTGGCATATTAGTAATTGCAGTGCGTACACAGAGAGTAGTGACCATAATGATGAAAATGTACACTGTGTCATATGGGAACCTAAGGACTATTTAGCAAGTTTGGATTCTTAGTCTAGGGCCATTTGGCTTAGAGGAATAGGTCACTGTGTGGTGTCTTTTTTAAGCTCAGGAATGGGAATTGTAAGGTCATAGTACATAACTCCAAGAATCAAACGAAGGACTGCCAACCCTCATGGTGGACTCCAGCTCAGAACTGAAAGTCAGTACCTTCATCTACCATGTAGTCTAACATTGTTCTTCACTAGGATTGTTCCTCTTGATAATGTGAGTCTCACTGCTGCTAACTGACATAAACAGGTCTGAGGCCTCTCAGTCCCAGGTAAATATATGCCCATGGTAAATGAAAGGCGTCTGCTTTCCATGAGTCTCAGCTTTCCATAGGACAGGGCTTGGCTGGCACTGCTCAGCTTTCCATTCTGTCCTGTGTTTAACTGTGGCTAGTGGGAAGGCTTCTTGGCCCACCTTCATGAGGCATGCTAGGGAAAGGATGATGTGCACAGTGCAAATAAACCAGCAGTTATCTACCATATGCAGATGTATATATCATTAGATTCCTTCATGCTGTTTAGGTATTAGAAGACTCAATCTCAGATACCTTGGCCAACTTAATCTCTAATCTGGTTTTATATTGTAGTCAACTGTGAGAGTTGACAACCCAGGGCAAGTGTCACCTTTGCCATCTTTTGATTTTCTTGGTCTGGGAGATTACTCAGGAGCTTGTATGTCATGGAAGGAAACAGCTTCAGGTGATTCTCACTTGAAGTAGGATTAGAGCCTGCGTTGGGCAGTCAGGTCCTGGTTACTCATCCTCGGAAGACCAATTAAAGATTCAGTTTATACTCTAAGCAGAAAAAGATTAATGTGTTGTGGCCACATTGAGAAGAGGAGACAAGAGGTCTCATGACTGCTGTTCTCCAAGTCTACCATTGTGGTCCAGATCTGAGGTTTAGATTTAAATTAGGCAGAAGATTTGAGAAGTCTTCTGTCATTGTCAAAGTGTAGTTCTGCCCATCATTGCCTTAGTTCCAGTTTATCTAGCAGGGTGATTTGACCTGGGTGAAATCACAGACTTCCCTTTGGCTTCAGCCTTTTTCTTCCCTCAGCATTATATTCCTGGTGAACTTCCATCTTCATGGGGTGATCCATTATGTCAAGGGTCTGATAGCCAGAGGGAGCATAAATATCTCCTTCGGGTATCTTTCTTTCTTTCAGAAAAGTTACAAGATTATGTATAGAATTATCAAGGACAGGCTTAAACTGTTGATGCTTCAATCATCTGGTACCAAGAAAGGTGTTAGAGCTGGAGCAGTTGGCGCTGGGTTTCCTGGATCCTTATGGCCAGGACTGTTTGAAGATGTGAGAGAGAGCTCAGGAACATCACTCATAGGCCAAGGGCTCTTAGAAGTTATGTTTACATAGTTAAGTATTTTTCTCTTACCCTCTTCTCTTTAAACAAGCTTGGCTGTTCCTTGTGCCCTTTGGACTAATCCTACATTAAAAAACAGTTTTGTTTACAGAATTAACTGAGTTTGTCCCCAAATTGCTTTTATTGGCTTTTAGTGTTTGGGGACTATTTCTAATGTCTTTAGTAAATGACTCTGGAAGCATAACCAAACAAGCAGTAAATGTCTCTGGCCAAACAAGCTGTTAAAGTGCCCTGAAGGAAATGATTATTTAAGCACAGTAACAACTTCCCACCATGTAAATTATGTAACATACTGATTTTATTTGACCATTATGTATTATTTAAGTGGATTATGTTAAAGTGTTTTTGAACATGCACAGTATTTATGACTAGCTAGAAGAGTCAGAGTTCTTGTCTGCAAGATGATCTAGAGCGGAGCTTCTGCTGCCTTTGCTGTGTGCCACCTGATTCCTGAGTAGTTCTTATATGTTTGGTTATGAGGCTAGCCTTTAACAGCTGAGTTATCACTTCAGCTCCCTCCCTTCCTTCCTACCTTTAGGTATTTTTATTTTTGGTTTTTTGAGTCAGGGTCTCTCTGTTGCTCTGGCTGCCCTTTAACTTGCTCTGTGTACCAGGCTGACCTGCCTTCACTTCCTAGAATTAAAGGCTTGTGCCACCACCGCCCAGCTGCCATATATTTTCTTTGTTTCTTTGTTCAGTCGTTTGTTCGTTCATTCATTCATTCCTTTCTCTCTATTCTCTCTCCCTCCCTCTCTTTCTCTCTTCTTTCTCTTTATTTTTCTAAAATTTACTTATTATGTGTACAGTTCTCTGCCTTCATATATGCCTGCACAACAGAAGGGGCATGAGATCTCTTATAGATGGCTGTGATCCACCATGTGGTTGTTGGAAAGTGAACTCTGGACCTCTGGAGGGGCAGCCAGTGTTCTTAACCTCTGAATCATCTCTCCAGGTTACCATATTTCTTTTTAATGGCCTTTGTGGTGATTTATTGCATCTTGTTCCCATATGCACGTAGCTAAGTATTTTACCTACCTGCAACTTTTCCTTATGTTCTTTATGTGTCATTTTTCTCTACCAGACCTACACTTAGTCCATATGTGTGTGTGTGTGTGTGTGTGTGTGTGTGTGTGTGTTTATGGCTCTGCAGATGGACGCACATGTGTTCTCAGGAGACAAAGGTTTTAGAACCTCTGGAAGTGAGTTGCAGGTGGATGTGAGCTGCCATATGAATGCTGGGAATTTAACCTGTGCCTTCTGAAAGAGCAAGCCAGTGCTCTTAACTAATAAGCCATCTCTCTGGTCCCTGTTCATATTTAAAATCATTGTATTCAGTCCTTTCTTTCCAAATTCAAGGTTACCTTTGTGGTCACAATACTACTTGTCATTTTAGAGTACTCATCACTTTCCAACATCTTCTGTAATTTTACTTGTATTTTATCTGTTTTTTTTTTAATAGAAAATAATTTTCCTAAGGTAAACAACAGGAAAACAGAAACACTTTATTTATTGCTACGTACCTTGTCAGAATATGGTAGTGTTTAATAAACATTTACATAAGTGAATATTCTAAGAATCTTATTATTTTGTAAGAGTGGGTTCTATATTGCAAGCATTAACTTACTTATGAAAATACATTTGATTTTGCTCTTTGATGATTGCTATGATGTTTGCATTTTAATTAGCACATATTTAAGAATATATAACTAGCAGGTAGGCGCTCTGTTTTGTCATTGGAAACTGAGTTTAGAGACTTTCCCCTTATTAATGCATTTTGATTACTTTTTCATTTGCACCTTTTTGGTTATAAGGTGCTGGGGTAGAAGTAAGTTCTCACATTTAATGTAATGTTGTACACATGTTGGCAGCCTGGTTATATTGAATAATAGAAACAATCAGTATTATGAGACAAAGTCTCCAAGAATCTCATCTTATACTTTTTATATTTTGGAATCATGTTCTCATTTACATTGTTACATTAACAGAGTGAACGTGTTGATGTTTACCTTAACATTCCAAAGATGGTATGATGTCGTTTACATTTACAATAAAGCAAAATGATAGATTTCTTTTATATACACCATTAATAAATGTCATAAAATAGAAAAATAAGCTAAGTCAATATATTATTGTTGCCACAAAAATTGAATTTGTGTCAAAAGGATTTGTGCTTGTGATGTAGTGATTCGTATATTTTTCTTGGAATTAAGTCTCTAGCAGGTGACAACATCAATAATTCACAGAATCTAGGAGCTTTTTGAGATTGTTTAATTTATATATGTGAATTAAAAAACAAATGAATAATGTGCTTAGTATATTCTGACACACTGGAAAATATACATTAAAAACTCGGCTTTTTTAAAAAAAATCTGTGCTTCCATCATTTGTTAGGCATAATTTTGATCTCCATCTATTCTTTTACTAATGCATACACATTTTTATTTCTAATGGAAATACTCCATATTTTTAATTCAGTGTGAAAAGTATTATCTATAGTAACTTAAAGCTTCTTATATTGTAAAAGTGTGGGTTCTATGCAGCTGTGTTAATGTGTAAGATTATGAAAGCCATACTTCAAATCCCACATCCTAGATATATAAGATCAGCATCAATAAAGTTGAAGTTATATTGCATGTAGTTTAAAATGCATTCCCCATTAACCATATGACAAGCATTTTGCTGTGTTGTAGCCATACAGAAGGCTATTGAAGCAGAACATTGAGATCATATCTTATGTCCCAGAACTTCTTATCTAACTCATCTGGCTCCTGTCTTCTCATTAATTACACAAACTATACTTGTTACTACAAGTTAAGTGATCAACAAGATTACAGTAGTGCACCTGTCCCTACCCCCCTCAGCCTGTCCATCATATAATGGAACCTAATTAGTGATAAGACAAGGCTGAGGAAAATAATCTTGGTTCTTGAGACTTTGTCAGTAAATAAGTGATTCAGAGGTGAAAAGGTATCCACCCACCTGACATCTCACTCATTTCTGACATAAGCTGTCTCATATTTTCTACAAAATGGTCTCTAGGGGTGCTTGTCTCTGCCTTCTTCTGATTTCAGGTAGTTTATGATGCAGTTCTTTCTCCATCACAGACTTTGCTTCTCGACTGTTTGGCTTCTGCTGTTGCCAGGAGATCAGGGCTTTGTGTATTAGCACTGTCATTCACTTGCTTTGGGAAATATTACATGGATTACAATTTTAGCTATTTTAAGTACCATTGCTGTTGTATTTTAAAAACAGTGAGTGGTGGCATTGCCAGGTTTGAGCCAGGGTGCCTGACTGAGGGTAGGAGACAGAGACACTATGCAGATTGCCCTCAGATGGTGCTGATAGCAGTGGGTGGGACAGAAAGACACATGCAGGTGGTACTCATGTGGAAAATTTTATTGGGGGGAAGAGAGAGGACAAGAGAGAGAAAGGAGGAAGAAGAGAAAAAGAGATGGCAATGGGGAAAGAGGAGGTGAAAATATAGCCTTCTGGGAATAGAGAGTAAGAGAGAGAAGGGGAGGGGTTTTCTCTTAAAGGGGACTTTACATAGGATGACGTCAGGACCCTGGGTAGGCCAAAGTATTGCCTGCTTATTGGCCAGGTTTCTAAGAGGCAGGTATGAATACTAATGTTCTTTCCTTTTGATTATTCTAAAAAGGTGAGTTATGGATAGTGCGTGTGGTATGAAATGAGGGCCTGAATTCTTGAGAATGCTTCCTGCAAAGTGAGGAGGGGGAGTGGGGGTCACACACAGCGGGAGGTGTGAATGAAGAAGCATTCAGTAAGCTGTCATCCTTGAGACCTCAGGCATCTGTTCCTTGAGGGAGTTGAGAGGGCAGATTCCTAGGAGAAAAACATACATTATCAATACCGGCCCTATGAATGGAGCTAGCTATGGGAACAGTGATGTGGCTGCCAGAAAGAAAGAAACAGAGATGTGCCCTGGTTGTACAGAAGAGGTAAGGGTGAGTCTGATGTTCTAGGAGCTTGGGGGATGGCATGCCAAATTGAGGGATGATGTGTTTCAGGAGTATAGGAGCCATCACATCTGCTGTTTTCCTGGAAGTTGGGAGTGCATCCATCCTGGTTGGAATCCTCAAAACTGGTACAGAAGATGGCCTATCTGGAGGACCCCTGCGGGTTTGGCCTTGGCATGAGTCTGGCAGGAGGGGTTTACCAGTGTAGGAATCTGTAGGTATCTGTAGAACAACTGGGACAGATTTATATCTTGGTGTCATAGTAAAAGGTTGGGAAGCTTCCATACTATCTTTAATGTCAGGGGAGAGCTGTTAATTAGCAAATCTATTGGTACCCTGGTCATCAAATACCATCATATCTGAGAAGGATAAGAAGAGCAGAAGTGAGACAGCTTTCTTATCTTTTTATAAACATACCTTTAAAGTGCCTTTTTTTTTTTTTAATCAAATTCACCAGAGATACAGGTGGCTAACCATTGAGAGCAATCATTGTAAATAAGTTTAACTCTTTTTTTGAGCCTGGTAGCAAGGTGAACTGTGTCTAGACTTAGTTTTAGCTCTGAGAGAATGAGGCCTGTGAATTTTACACAGAGAACCAAGAAGGCAGCTGAAGCCTTGGTTGCTGCTGTTGAACTGACAAAGCCTGGTTGTCAAATAGCATCAGAGTTATAAGAAGGATACGTTTTTCCTGAACTGGTGATTGAAAGTGACAGAGGCTTGCTGGTTGCTGGTTACCTAGACAGGGTTCTCCATGGTCATTGAGGCAGAGGTCTTTGCATTAGTCTTTGGCTGCCAGGCCTCAGAAGATTCAGTAGTTGTGGGGTAGGAATTTGTGGACAGGACCAGCTTACCTTGTCTAGGCAAAAGTGAGGCAATGAGTTCCCCAGAGTCCTGTTGTCCACAGTCTCCAGAAGGCCTTGGCAGCAGTTGAGGCAAAAGGAAGCATTCCTCAGTGGCCGGTGTTGTTCTCTTGGAGCAAGTTCTGGTGGAGGCCCATCCATCTTCTTTAGAGCGAATAAGGAGGCTGCTAGGAGTTGACTTGTCTCTCTGTTATGAAAGCTTTTTAATTAAACATTTTTTTTTAAATTTTTTTTAAACACTTTTATTTATTTATTTGCCTTGGTGTTTGCCTGGAACTGGAGCTACAGACAGTTGTTAGCTGCCATGTGGGTGCTGGGAATCGAACCCAGGTCCTCTGGAAGAGCAGACGGTGCTCTTAACCGCTGAGCCATCTCTCCAGCCCCCTAATTAAACATTTTAAATGTCATATTTTCAGAACTCTAAAGGTGTTTGAGAATCAGGGGACAACACTTGTTAGGTATATCTAAGTTAGACAAATGTTATTTAGGCTTAACTTTGAGAGCATATATAAGTTGAATCTGGATATATGGATTTCCCTAATAGTTATAGCTTATCAATGTTAGTAAAGCAAGAAGATTTAGTCTTTAGTTTTCAGCTCTGGCCCTAAGATATATAAGGCATAACTAAGTAATACTGTAAATTTTATTGTAAAATTGTAAATAATTTTTAAATTATTTTTAATTAAATTGTAAATAATTTTTAAAATCAATTAACAAAACCGGCATTGTGGCCTGACTAAGACGTCTGATTATCACAAGGAGATGTATCATTAGGTCAGTATTTATTCAAGTAACTTACAATATAAAATGCAGTGAGTGGCAAGAGAACCCACTTGGAACGGATCTTCCTTCTAGGTGGTGGAGAAGCAGAGAGAGTGTTGTTCTCAGAGTCCAGCACTTTAAGCTGTTCCTGGCCATGCCTTAAGGCTATAGCTTCAAAGGACATAGGTGAACCCCAAACCTGCACTGGCCCAGAGGCCATACCCTTAGGTGAGAGAGGTGCTGAATCCCACTACATTTCTTCCTTTTGTCTTAATAAGAAAGTTCTAAACCTATCTATAAAACTATGTAAATATAATAGAAATAATTAACAAACAATGCCCAGTAGAAGGAAAGTAGGGGTAATGACATAAGCAGAATAAAACTACAGCTAGAAGAACAACAAACAGAAAACTATATTAAATGTTCAGAATAGTGATGCTTGGCAAGATGCAGAGATTACTCCAAATCTGTCTATCTTAAATAATGTGAGTCTATGCTCTTAAGCTGGATAGGACTTGGTCATAACTGAGGCTGTCTAATCTTCAACCCCATCTAAGAAAAATGTGAGAAGGAATATATGTTACCTGAGTAAGCTGTAAGTACAAGTGAGTAACTTCTGAAATTTAGTAAGAGAAGACAGTGACATAGTCAGCTGCCTGGACAGTCACCCACAGCTTTTCTGCAACATCCAATTATTCCGCTATAGGCCTTGGATATCTGGTAGATTTTTTTCAGAAGCAGTCTCTTGTCTTTTGTCCTGCTTGTCCAGCTTGTCCATATTGGACAATGTGCTATTAGTAGTTGAGGCGAGGGCAGTTTTTTGCCCAACAGGCCATTATCTGCCAAGGAATAGATACTCAACGTGAAGTGTCGTTGATGCCCAACATCATCTCGGGAAAGGAATGGTGCTGCCAGGTGCAATCGTGTCTCTAAGAGCCAAATTTTGAATAACAAAACAATTAAATGCCATAGTCTCTAGATCTACCAAGTGTTTGAAACTCCTGTCCATGTGAAATATTTTACTATATATCTGAAAGACCTAAACAACATGAATAGTACATGGCAAACATAAGTAACTGTGACCTGTAATTCTTATCATCCTAAAGACTGAAGCTTACATTGTAAAAGAAGACAATTTATAAATGGTTGTACGGTTTTGGGATAATGACTTCAAGTAAGACAATAATATAAACATTAGGCAAAGGTACATGTGTAGTGCAAAATGACAACAGTATCCTAAACATGTGTCATTATACAAAATATCTTATACAGAGGTAGTTTATATTATATATTATAACAAGTATTATTAAAGAGAGGTAGAAATTGCATAGTAGAAGTGACAATATGCTTAATATGCATTAATGTACAAAATATTTTAAACAGGTAGAAGCATGTGCAAAATATGACAAATACAGATTTAATTTTTTATTAATATACAAATTACTTTAAATAGACATATAAAATGATTTCAGACTTGAATTTGTATCAATATGCAAATTATGTTAAGCAGATATAAAATAATCTTGCAGTTGTTTCAAAATAGAAAAATCTATACTAGTGCAAATTATTTATAGCTAATATTTGGCTAATAATTGTTTACAAGTAGATATAATAATCTATGTATATTTGTCCTATCTACTCCCCTGTTTTCTTCTTTAAAAAAGAATTTCTGAGTCTATTTTATTGTTGTGCTTTAAACCCAGATTTAACTTAAAACCACCCTAGAAGAATGATAATTATCCATAACCCTTAGAAGACTAAACTTATTGGAAAAGGGGAGTAGTTTTTCATAGAGTTACTTCCTGCTGACTTGGAGTGACATTATCTCTGTGGATTCCTCGAAAAACTAAGACTGTGGTCAAGTGCCAAAGGACTGGCTATAAACACTTGTAACCAGTCTCAGAATACTAGGTAAGACCATCCAAACTTCTTGGTAGAGATGTGATATGATGGACAATCATAGTAAGCTATCTTGCAACTTTCCTGTTCAAAATTAGTTGTTGAGTGGTATACATCAGTTTTAAAAATAACATCACACACCAGGTAGAATTGTGTGGTGGGCCCCATCTTCTTTCTGGACACTTAGGAGATTGCTTTTAGGAGAATTTGTTGTTTACAGTGGAAAACTTAATGCAAAGAAGG
This sequence comes from Sigmodon hispidus, assembly GCA_004025045.1. NCBI lineage: Eukaryota > Metazoa > Chordata > Mammalia > Rodentia > Cricetidae > Sigmodon > Sigmodon hispidus. The sequence continues at coordinate 33,264 of PVIH01006209.1, read as the reverse complement.
CTTTAAAAGGTCAAGAAAGAATAAATACAGAGAGAAATAGGATTAGAAATAGAATTATAATAATGATAGTCCCTGTATCTCTTGGCTGTCTTCTGCCCTACAGCAAGTGGCTTTTTCTGATATGAGACAGAATCTCTTAAGTTTTTCTTTTACCAACATGCTTGGGTTTAGAGAAGGAGAAAGCTACTTACTCTAGCTCAATAGTCAGCTTGATTTTTATGTTAATCTGGACCATAATTTTTTAAAAGGTAGAAAGACATAGATGTTAAACAGTGAGAATTTACCCTGTATTGCATATTGGTGCCAATAAGCCCTACATTCCTTTGCTTGTAAACATTAAAGAACTGATTTCCTTTCAGCCTTAGATGTCTAGGTGTCTAGTGTCTTTTTAACTTCTTGAACTTTTTACTTTCACCTTAAAGTCAAAAGAACTTTAACTTCTTGAACTTTTTGTATTTCTGTAAAGAGAAAAATGAAACCCCACCCCAAACTTTGCTGAGTTTTCCTTACCATTCACTAAATGGTCATATTGGTGGATGAGCCACTACTACTCCTCTTCAAGATCTGTCTCCTTTTCGAATTGGATCTTTATTAATTTTGTTGGCACCCACAGTTTTTCTTCTCCAGCAGCTACAAAAGCAACACTCCTTCTTCAATGAAGTACATATCCTGGCTTCCATTCTGAGATCAGCACATCCTGAAGTAGGCAGGTTGGTTTATCTCAGAATGTTTTTCTATTATCCAATATCTGTCAGCAACTGTTCTTTTCTCATTAGCATTAAGATAATTCAAGATTAGTAAGGCATTATGCAATCTATCTCTGGATTTTTTTTGTTTCTTTTTTCTGTTTATGGAGCATCTCTTTCAAGGTGTGATGAGATCTTTCAACAAGTGCTTGTCCTGGAGGATTATGTAGTATACCTATAATGTGCTTTATATTATAATATCCAAAAATCTGTTTAATCTTTTGAGAAAAATATGTTGGAGCATTGTCAGTCTTCATTTGTATAAGTATTCCCATAATGGCCATGACTTCCAAAAGTTGTATACAAAATCAGCCCTTTCAGAGTTCAGAGCAGTTGCCCATCAAAATCCTGAGTAAGTATCAATGGTATGGTGTACGTATTTCATTTTTCCAAATTCTGTAAAATGAAACCTATCCATCTGACAAATCTCATTTCTTTATGTACCCTTAGGATTGCTTCTAGTAGGTAGTGATGATTAGTTATAGAAGGAGCAAGTAAGACACTTATTTATAATTTCCTTGGCCTGGTGCCAAGTGATGGGAATATGCTTTTCTAATCCCTTGATGTTTCATATGAAGCATGGTGTTTCTTATGAAATTCTGAAGCCTCCAGCACATTTTCTATTAATAACTTATCAATCTCATCATTACCTTGGGTTAGAGGACCTGGCAGACACATGTGGGCTCTGATATGTGATCTATCTATCTATCTATCTATCTATCTATCTGTCTGTCTGTCTATTTATCTACTATCTATCATATATATATATATATATTGAATTCTATTCCTAATGATTTCCTGTAATTGTATTAATAATGAGGTCAATTCTGTCTTTATCAGGAGTGAAATCAGTTTCAGTATGTAAAACAACTCTTTGTGCATATTGAGAGTCAGTTACTATGTTAAGAGGCTGTAAAAAATTCATTAGTACCATAATAATAGCATATAATTCTGACTTCTGAACAGAATTATAAGGGCTTTAGGCTATTTTACTTAAATTTTTCTGATTTGTAACTTTATTTTCCTTATTTGTTTACATCAGTATAAAATGTAGGAACTCTAGAAATTGGTTTATCCCATACAACACAAGTAAGAATCCTGTTAGTTTCCTTTATAAATTAAATTCTTTTGCTTTGGAGATATCTGTTTTTAATCTCTCCCCCCAAAAATTACTGAAGGCTGTTTGCCAAGGTTCACTGTCTGCCCATAATTGATCAATTTCTTCATTAGTTAATGGTTTGGCAATTTCTGCTGGGTCCTTTCCTGTCAACTGATGAAGTCTTATTTTTTTTTTTTTTTAAAAGTTAAATCAGAAATCTTTCCCACATATATTTTTAATTTTTTATATGGCCTATGTGGCAGAAATACCCATTCTAATATAATATTTTCCCTTTGCATTATAACTTCTGTAGGAGAATGCTTAGAGGGTAAAATAACCAAAATGCACATGATACACATGTGCATCCTGTAATTTTTTTTGCACCAAAGTTAATTCTCTGTCAGCTTCATCGGAAAATTCTCTTGGACTGTTTAAGCCTTTATTACCATTTAAGATTTTGAACAAATTAAATAGTTTATATTTTTTATCTCAATAATGGACTGTATATGAGAAATATCTTCTATCAGTCTTTGGAAATTGTTAGGAGTTTGCAGTTTCTCTCTCCTGAGTTATACTTTTTGGGGTCTAATTTTATTATAGACCTATTTTATAGCCTAAATAATTAATAGAATCTCTTCTTTGTATTTTTTTTTTTTCCAGGAGCAATTTGTAATCCCCAATCAGGCAATTTTTTTTTTTATTTCTTCAAACATTCTTTAATATATTGTTCATGTAGTGGTAAATGATAGGTTGTGGGAATTGCTTACATATTACTTCTAAAGGCTGTTGTATAAAATCTTGTTGCAAGGTGGGGGGCTATTAACATTCCTTGTTGGAGAACTCTCCACTGATATCTCTTTACAAGTTTAGAATTAGTGTAAGTGGGCATTGTGATGGTAAATTTTTCCTTGTCCTATTCTTATAGAAGTATAGTGAAGAAACAGTCTGTTAAGTCAATAACTATAACAGGCCATTCTATAGGTAATCGGGAAGGCAAATGAATTTCAGATTGTAGAGAGCCTATTGGCTGAATCATCTTGTTTACTGCTCTTAGATCTGTCACTATTCTCCATTTTCCAGATTTCTTTTTGAAGACAAATACAGGAGAATTTCAAGTGCTGGTTGATTCTTCAATATCCTGTGCATTTAACTGTTCCTGTACCAGCTGTTCTAGGCCTGCAATTTCTCTTTCATTATTGGCTATTGCTAAACCAATATAGGCTTGTCTGTCAAACATTTTAAAGGTAGCGCTTTCAGTGTCTTTACAGGATCAGCAGCTGTTGTGCTATGTTTTTGTACAACCTGAATGGCTGATGACTTTTTTAAATAATATCTTAAAATATCATTCTCAGAAACATAATTTGGTCAATAGTTCATATGTGAATTTCGAGAAACTTTAATCTAGGTATTCCATTGCTGTAGAAGATCGCAACCCCATAGATTTACTGCTATGTTAACCATATATGGCTTTAGCCTTCCTCTCTGGTCTTCTGATCCTATGCATTCAAGCCCTCTCATGCTTTGTTTTACCCAAGATATGGTTCCAATCCTAAAAATTCAGCATCTAGCTCCTTTAGAGGCCATTTAGGATGCCATGATTGTAGGGTTATGATGGATACATCAGCTCCCTGTCACCAAGCCCTGAATAAAATTGTTATCTATTTGTATTTTTAATTTGACATTTGTTCATTTATTGAAGTGTGTCAGAATATGTCTTTTGTGGTTTTTCTTGGAAATTTTGATTCCTCCTTTAAAGTTGTTCTATTTTCCAATGCCATATAGTTTTTAGTGTTAGACACTGGATTTTCTGATTGTCCTGGAGAACCTGTTTCTTCATTATGACTAGATATAATTGAAACATTTTTGAATTTGAGACCTGTGTTTTGGGGGTCTCTCATGAGAGTCTTCCAGAGGTGTTTCCTGACAGTAAAGAGTTGCCTTGTTTTTTTTTTTTTGTAGATCTATATTCATTGGTCCAATGTGGCCTTTGCCACATTGTCTACATTATCCAGAATATAAGGGCGGGCCTTCTAGTTTGATCATTCCCAGAAGAGACATTCTAAAAGTGCTCTGTGTACAATTCCTTCTTATATGGCCTGGTTTACTACAATTAAAACATTTGATACCTTGATTTTTTTTATCTGAAATTAGAAATAGCTTGACCTACCCAAGACTCGTCATTGTAATTAAGAGACTCAGCATTGATTGCATATTGCATCCATTTCTCTAAGGGTGGTAATCTGATTTTTAGCGGCACAAGCATCCATTTACAATCTGAATTAGTATTGTCAAAAGACAAGAGAATTATTTGCTTCCTCACTTCTGGATCTTCCACTTCTGTGTATTTCTTGATTTATCTCTGAAGAAAGTCAGCATAAGGCTCTTTTCAACCTTGCCTGACCTTTGTATATGACTTAATTATCTGTCCTGGATCTAGAATCTTTTAGCATTCAAAACAGCAGCCTGACAAAACTACTGTGTGTTCATCAAAAGTAGACTGAACCTTTACCCTCACAAAGAATATGATCTTGAGAAATGTTGAAGCCTCTGTTCTTCCTTTGTTGTTCAATGTCCTTAGTTAGCCTCTTCTTTCAGCCAATTTCTCCATATTAAATGCTGACTATAATCTAAGACAGTGGCTGTTACTGCACCCAATCAATGGGTGTGACTCTTATTTTTTTTATAGACTACAAATTTAGCTTTTGTTTAACATATGTAGAATGGATTCCATGTGCCATTATAGCCTCCTTGATGTCTCTTGTGTACAGGTTTCCAATTATATTCCACAAACCCTCCATGAGATTTATCATTTATTTGTCTTTTCTGAATACTAACTGGATAAATATAAGAGAAGAGAAAGAAAGACCCTGTGTGATTTCAACTTTAGGCCAATCATCTCCAACTCCTTAAGATATTGGTGATGGTTGTTCTGAACTGTTCTGGGTTTGTCATGCTTTAACATCCATCTCAGTTACAGCAACAACGATCTTCTCATTGTTAAAACTTAGAAACCATCAATTTCTCTAAGGTCTGGATCTCTTGAGTAGTAAATCTTTCTAGTGATTCCATTGAATTAATAAGTTTTGATCATTATCATATAGTTCTACAGATCTACACTTCTTCTGTATGGACCTAATATTTGTGTCCAAGAACAAAGATCTATCTAAAACTTTGTCATAACCAGTTTTCACAAAAATGATGTTACATGCCAATTTATCATTGACAGATTCCTTGTTACGTATTTCAGAAAGTAATTTATCATTTTTAGTTTGCAAGGTCTCTATCACTCCAATCAACATCTTATATTTATCAGACCATCTTTTTTTTGACATACAAAATGTAGAATCAAGCAGAGAAGTAACAGGAGTGCGAGTGTGACGCTCTCAAAGGCATAATTATGCAAAATTTTTCTAAATTCTTGATAGGTTGTGTTGGCTGCCTTGTCAGCTAAAAAAAACCTGCTTTGGAGAGGAATTTTATTCTTTACTTCAGTCTGAATGTAATATTGATATTTGGCCAGCAGATGTCACAAGTGTGCTCTAATTAGTCAGGCAAGCAGGTCAGGGCAGCAACCACACCTAGCTAGTATAAGCTTCTACAATTTTTAGAAAGTTAGAACAAATACAGCTGCAGAGTGTTACCAAAGTACTGAGCAGTACCAGGGACAGTGCATTCGAGTGTGTGTGTGTGTGTGTGTGTGTGTGTGTGTGTGTGTGTGTGTGTGTGTGTGTGTGATGGAGTAGGGGAGGAGGAGGAGGAAGAGGAGGCCAGAGCTGGTTCATACTGTGAGGCAGTATCCCTACACATACTACTCCCACTTTAGTTCAGGACTCAGCACATTTACTGAGTGCATGTGTGCCTGCTCATGCAGTTTACAAGGGTAGGGAGTCAACCAGAGCACATGAGGGTATCTGACCCCAGTGTGGTGTGCCTGACATGGCATCTGAGGTTGCTACCCACCAAGGTTGGGGAGGGAATTTGAAGATGTTGGATGCCAAATGAGGCCCAATTAATAAGTCCGATTAATTATCACAAGGAGATGTATCATTAGGTAAGTATTTATTCAAGTAACTTATAGTATAAAATACAGTGAATGGTGAGAGAATCCACTTGATGAGTCTTCTTTCCAGATGGTGGAGAGGCAAAGAGAGTGTTGTTCTAAGAGACTAGCACTTTAAGCTGTTCTTGGCTATGCTTTAAGCTTGAAAGTTCATCAAACTCCAAACCTGCTCTGGCCCAGTGTTTCCAATTATATTCCACAAACCCTTAGGTCAGGGAGGTGCTGAATTCTACTACACAGTGTTTTAAATCCTATCTCCTAAGTCATATGACCAGTCTGTCTTAGACCTTAGTCAAGATGGCACCTGCCTGTGTGGCCATGTGATTTTTTTTTTTTTTTTTTTTTTTAATTTAAAGACACATAGGGAACACATAGTCTCAGGCATTCAAAAACACAAGCATGTGGCTACACCATCTTCACATTTCTATACATACATATAAAGTACACTTTTAAACAGAAAGTTGGGCAAAACTTTTCCCTGGAAACTTTCAGCTTCATGCACTGGAGCAGGAAGAAGGTGCTATAGAGAAGACTGAGAAATAGAGTAGCATTGCAGCTGGACCTCCTGGGCTGAGGCATGACAGTTTGGGCAGGCGCAGGAGGGAGAGAAGAGACAGAACAAATAGAGGAAAAAGACATTTTGAGAAAAAGCACGGGATGCCAGCAGTCACAGAAGCAGGGAGCAGGCAATAAGGGAAGCATTCAGCAGGCTAGAGCCCAAGCCATGGATCTTTCAGGATGCTGGGAGAGGAGAGTGAACAGAAAAGACAAGCAGAATAGAAAAAAGGGGAGGCAGAGTACATTTTCCAGGAAAGATCCTCTGAAATATCTGGGATATGGGGTGCTGGAAATTGGCCATTTGTGTTGATATTTAAAGGGTATTGGAACCAAGTCTGACTGTAGAGGCCAATGAGTTTAGAAGCATTTAAACCACTTAAAATGAGTGGTAGGCTCATTTCCCATGAGTGAGGCAGAATGCTTTGGAGGGTGCAAGCTGCTGAGTGATTTGTCAAACATAGACAAATGTGCCCAAAGAACTCTTAGATCCAAGAAACGAGAAAGGCACAGACCACTCAGTGAATCATCATGCAAAGGCAGGGGCCGAATGGCTGAGCCTGAGGGGCATGGAAGTTCCAGAGAAATGACGTCTCACTCATGGGAAGGCCAGAGGTGAAAAGGGCAAGGATTACCTTGTTGTGTTGGTGTTGGATGAAAGGTGCCAGGGTCCCAGTGTGTCTCAGACTGCCAGTAGACGGGAGAGACCACCCAGAGGGCTCGCCAAGTTCCTGGCATTATTTGTTGTATCTTAAAAATATGGCACATGGCAGCCATAGCGGGTTGGCGCTAAGGGACATGGCGGAAAGTTACTTCCTGCACATGCACTCATGTGGAGAGTTTTATCAAGGAGAGGAAGGGACAGGAAAAGAGAGAAAGCTGGCAGGAGGGGGCCCTAAGGATCGAAGAAAGGAAAGAAGGGAGATAAGAGATAGGGAAGCGGAAGGGTTTCTCTCAAAGAGGACTGTATATAAGATAGTGCTAACAATTGCCCTGATGCATACTTCTGTCAAAACTTTTGATCCCATGCTGTATATAACTTGGAGTAGAATTCGCAGGTTATGGAGAATGAACATGGGGTATGTTTTACTCGTTTGTTCACACAATCAGTCTTATTTCTTTCAGATGATGCTAGAATATAAGCAAGATCCTTCTCAGGTGTATTGGAAACAATACATGATGCCATCTGTGTTGGCCTCAGGAGTAGTCAGTCTAAATTCTTGATTTGGACCAGAGCCTAGGAGGGTGAGGCATTACCATAGGGACTGTACGGCTTGGAAAAGCTTCAAGGTATTTTGGATGCTCTGGAACTTGCTGATTTTCCCTTAGAGCACATCTTTGCTTTTCATTCTTCCTCAGATGGAAGCACTCTTAAAAATCTCTTAACCTAGAACTGAACCCATTTGTAAGTGATCCAGAGACCTGAATAACCTTTCCCTGGATGCACTGTGGAACTGCTTTTGATCTGATAGTATAGACTTACAGAACAAGTGCAGCTGAAGAGAAAATTCTTAAAATAGGTCTTAAAACTCTGCTACTAGAATTGGCTATTGCATTTTGCTTTGGTTTTATCTGAACTCTGAATAAGTTCATTGAGGGGAGAAGAATGGATTTATATTTGAATTAAAAAAATAACTTATTAGGTGCCCAGACACAGTGACGCATAACACACAAGTGATGTAAGAGGTCTAAACAAAAACTGCCCATTTTGGCTGTTTTTTTTCTGGAGGGTGGGCCTTCCTAGCAGGGATGTGGCAGCCTTTGCTCATATCGAAGACCCTGCTGCAACCTCATAAGAAGGCATTGTTTCTAGTCTCTTCTGGAGCCTCTTGGAAGCTGCCTTCTGAAAGCTCATTTTTCCTTTTTTCACAGAATAGAGATTATGGAAAAGGGAGACATTGGTCCTCTATGTGACAGAAGAGAAGCCTTGCTAAGGGATGGAGTGATTGTCTTCCTGAGCCTGTCAGGATTGCAGTATGAATGAATGATTAAAAGAGACTGCAGAGAAATTTCTAACATCTCTTCTCTGACTTTCACCATGTAGACTATAAACATGCTCTGCAGTCACACAAAGGGCCAGTCAACTTAGAAGTTTTTCTTCATGTTATCAAAGAGCCAGCCTTAGTCTTGTCCTAAGGGTTAGGGAAGCGTCAGTGTTATTTTTGGATCTTTTTGAGATGTTAAATCTAGAGACCTTGCAGAATGATATTTTCACATCTGTTTTGTAGTTCTGTGATTGCCTGGGAGATGACCCTGTAGGTGTGTTTAGTGGCATGGCTAGAAGTAATATTTTATTTTCATACTCTTTATAATTGGTGTTGACATTAAGATAAACACAGACATGTGGATTAGAAATGTCAGTAGGTTAAAGTCCACATTCCTGTTTCTGGTATAAAGGATTAGTCTGGACTTCAAAACAAATGTGAGCAACACTAACATGTCCTCTCCAACTGCAGGTTATGATTAGAAGACTGATCCTTGGGATCCCCCTCTAGCTGTTGTTTCATATTTTGTGAGCCAAATAGTGTTATCTGTTTCATTTTTGTTCTTTCACCTAACTTGTCTGTGGAATGCTAAGATCACAGGTACGTGACTCCATGGCCATTTCATGTCATGATTTGATGTAATCTTCAATATTTAGGTATTAAATGTACTCTTATTTTTAATATTTACTTCCCCTTTTAAAGTGTGTGTGTGTGTGTGTGTGTGTGTGTGTGCGCGCGCGCGCGCGCGTGAGCGCGCATGAGTGCAGTGCTCACAGAGTCCAAAAGAGAGTGTTAGACTCACTGGATCTGGAGTTTAGACATGGTTGTAAGCAACCTGATTGGATACTGGGAGAGCAGTACATGCACTTAACTGTTGAGCCGTCTCTCCAACTTTTAGGAAATGTATTCTTATGAGATTAAATGTACATTAGCAATTGGGTAAGCATTTGAAGGAGCGAAGACATCATTGAATTCTCTTGGGGACTGACTGGTACCTGCACCATATTTATGTCAGAGCCTGCCCTAACTTTTTTAGTTCTTCGTTTCTCATTTCTTTGAAATTATTTTGTTCTTCTTTCCATATCCTTCAGGTGACTGATTTATAAGTCTTTAAAAGCAAGTCAAAGAGGCAGGCTCAGGCAAGTTTGGATGGTCAGTGATGGAGCAGAATGTCTCAGGTGGTCTGGGTGAGCGTCCCCATTACCAGAGTATTGACTGGCTACGTTAGTTCCTAAGAGCCACCTTAGACCTACTGACATAGGACCTTGGGGGACTGGGGCTTTGCAGTCTGCTTTGTACACAGACAAAAATCAGCTGGTCTGGAAGTTTAGTTTACAAAATGTATACTAGAGTTCGGCTTCTTTGGAGGCATTCTCATAGCTATATCCTGAAATATAATGGATTAAATTTGTCTTGTACAAATGTAAACATTGTCATATGTTGTTATGGGAACAGTAAATTGATCTAACCCTGCTAGTTTGATACTTGATGGCTGTCATGGTATTAATGACAGCAAGGGGCAGATTTACTCTGGTGGCTGCATGCTCTAACAAAGACTGCCAAAGTTTGACTATAGATTAGAATCTTTTTTTTCTTTGCATTTGCCTCTGGGGTAGGCATGGTGATGTCCTGTATGTTACATAACTTACCTGTTTTTTCATTTTCTTCTAAATGTTTATAGGGAGGAACTATGTCTTCATTCCTTTTGATGGTCACAGCATTTAGTGGAATGCTCTGAAAGTTCTAAGTCTATCTTTTGGCAGCATGTACTGTCTTCAATGAAAGTTTTGATGCATTGCTTAAATGAGAGTGTAGAAGCCTATGTTCTGTGTTTCTACTTTTTCCCTCTATTGGATCCTATGTTCTTTGAAGAAAATCCTATAAAAGCTCCTTTTTTCTCTTATAATTCTACAGTGACTCTCTTGAACCTTTGTCCTAGGAACTGTTATTAGTATAAAGCATTGTTACCTATCTGTAGGTCATGTCCCTTACTTTTTAACAAGTTGAACATAGGTCCAGAGCAAAAAGGGTGAGGTTTTGGCTTAGGAAAAGAGTCTTAATGGCCTTCACTTACCACTTAGCCAATTACCAGTGGTCCTGTGTAAAGAGCTGTGCGTATTTTAGTATCAATAGTGTTATTCTGATCCCTGCCATAAAGCATTAAGAACACATAATTCATATATCTGAAGCCCCAAAAGTCACATAAATCACTAAAACAGTATGCTCTTAACTTTTTATTTACTTATTTGGATAGGTAAATATAGCCCTAAGAATTACTTTTGGGGTATTAGCTCTTTAATAGCATTCCTAGTTGCTTCCATTTAATAATCCTTAACTTTTCCTTCTGGGGTGGATGTAGCCAATGCTGGTCATGACCTGATTGACACATGCAGTTCTTACTTTCCCCTGGAAGATGTTGAAGGCCACTGCTGGCCCCTAGGAAGCATAAGCGCCTTATTTAAATACAGCACCTCCCGTATTAGTATAAGGAAACTATCTTTGTTATATAGTCCCTCCCTACCCATCTTCAACAATTAAGGACATTTCCCCTTTCATGGATATATTTTGTATACATTCATTGTATACAAAAATAAGGGTAGAACCCCACAGAGTTGTCTGAGCATTTTTTACTAGTCATTCTCTTTTGCTCTCTGCAATTTCAAGTTACTGTATCGTCTTCATTTTATAAGTGTATATGCCAAATCCACAATCTTCTAGAGAGTGTAAGCTTCATAATGATAAAACTTGAACTGAATATTAAGTTGAGGCTTGGGGAGCTGTTTCAGTGGTTAAAATGCTGCTTGTGCATGTTTGAGAAGAGAACTTTGGATCTAGAGAAGACATGTAAGCCAGGAGAGATACTGTGAGTCTGTAATCTGAGTGTTTTTTTCCTTGATGTGTGGCACAAGGGTTGGGGTAGAGACAGGAGAATCTTCTGAAGTTCATGGGTAGGTTATCTGCATTTACATAGTGGTGAAAAAGAGACCCTGCCTCAAGTGAGGTGGAGGGGAGGACCCACACCTGAGGGTGTCCTGGGAAATTCCTGTTATGGCACACATATGTCCACATACGAGTGTCCTATGTGTAAATATCACACACACACACACAGACACAGACACAGACACACAGACACAGACACACAGACACAGACACAGACACAGACACACACACACACACACACACACACACACGACAGTTAGGCATCTCGTGGAGAGTTGACATATGTTGCAGCTTTTGTAATTGCTAAGTGGTACTTACGTGCTTTTCTTTAGGTTTTAAGCAGACTGTTTTTGGACACTGCAGGCTTTAGGGGAAATTACCCGTGCTTATATCTACTCAGAGTTCTGATGCTCACAAGTGTGTAGGCAAGTAATTACGTTTGAGAAAGTCACATCTTGAAATGAAGCATTTTTTTTTTTTTTTTTTTTTGCCTTTTTTTTGCTTTTTTTCCTTCCTAAGACAAAGTTTCTCTGTGTTAGCCCCTGGCTGTCCTGGAACTTCTCTGTAGACCATGCTGACTTCTAACTCCGAGATCCACCTGCCTCTGCCTCCTGAATTCTAGGATTAAAGGCATGTGCCGTACCACCCAGCTGACTTTATTGTTTTGATACAGGTTTCTCAGATCAGTTTTCTAGCTGTCCCCTAGACAGTCAATGTCTCCAGGCTTGTCATTGGTCCTTGCCTTTACCATAATTTGAAACCCTCCTGGCCTGGTAGTGAGATTTGATAAGGAACAGTTCTTTTGAAGAGTAGGGATAATAAACCTCACTTTAGCTGCTTTCCTTGGGCTATGTTTTGCTTCTTATATATACATCTCTTTAGATTTCTTTTTCTGTGTCTCCTACCCCAATTTTTATTTTTTTTTTTGATTATGCTTTGGTTCATGACATTTATCTCTGTATAAAATAGTGTATATAATGACATATTGTATCTTGGGTTATATATACTCATGTCATCTAGGAAGAAGGTCAAATTTAGACAAGTATTTAAATCACACTGGAAGTCAGAATAGTGATGTGGATTAACAAAAGAAAACAAAGTCAGAACTATGAAAAAGATACCTGATTTTACATGACTGACTGGCCCCTTAAATGAAAGTTGTGAACTCATGTATTTATTTATTTATTTATGCTTCCTTTTGACAATGTAGCCCAGCTTGGTGGTGATATTCTCTTGCCTCTGTTTCCTAAATGCCGGACTTCTTGTGAGGTAACACAATCACCATACAATTCTAATGTAAAAGGCTATCTAGTTCTTGGTCTTTGGAGACATATAGATGTATTTTTTTGTATGTTTGCACCTTCTTGATTTTTAAGAATCAGGTAATTTTCAGTTAGTGCTATGTCTTCTACTTTGATTTAAAAACAAAAGACCAGAACTCAAAACACATGCAGTGTTTTATAGCCCAGGATGGCCTCAGGTTTGTTATCTGTATATGATATGTATAATAGGCTGACTTTAGCCTCCATCTCCCAAGCGTGTGGATTACAAGTGGCACCAATATATTGACTGCTGTGGCATATTCGTTTACACTATAAAGATGTGACTCTGCCTAAGGTGTCTTCTCATTGGTTTAATAAAGAGATACATGGCCAATAGCTATGCAGGAGAGAATAGGCAGGAATTTCTGGGCATAGAGAAATAAACTGAGAGGAGGAATCTAGGTTGGGGGAATTTTTTTTTTTAAACTTTATTTTTTTATTTTATTTGCCTTGGTGTTTGCCTGGAACTGATAACTGGAACTACAGACAGTTGTGAGCTGCCATGTGGGTGCTGGGAATTGAACCCGGGTGTTCTGGAAGAACAGTCAGTGCTCTTAACCACTGAGCCATCTCTCCAGCCCCGGTTGGGGGATTTTGACAGCAGATTTGGAGCAAGTCATATGTACCATACTAAGAAGAGGTAACAGAGCCATGTGGCAGAATGTAGAAGTAAAATAATATTACTTATTTTAAGTCAAAATAAGCTGTTTTAATTCAGCAGGCAGCTGAGTCTGGAACTTAGTGGAGTGGCCAGTCACTGTCATTAACATGATCACCTTCTCTTGGTATATACAGTTTATTTCTGGCTCTTTCTGTTATTATCTATCTATCTATCTATCATTATGAAGGGACATGTTGGTGAAGGCAGAGTCTATGGAGTACTATTTACACTGACAGTTTTAGTTGAGACCATCATTATGGTAAAGTAATGATCATGAAGCTATTTTAATAGATAAAAATGAGTACAATTTTATTCTGTTCAATAAATGTTGACTTTCACTGTGTCCCACGTATGTGTTAGATGACAGCTGTTAGCACATATTCCTTTATGAGCATAAATGAATAGTTCTGCTTTCTTGCTTAGAAATGTTTGACCCTTTTTGTCTTTGAAAGCTCTAATGCTCCAATGAATAAGGAAGGAGAATTGGAAATTGAATATAACTACCTGAATACAAATTGCTGCCCTGCCCTTGATTACTAAAACAGATATTTTTCTTCCTAAATACTTGTTTCTTTTGAACTATGCTTTGTGGGAAACTAATATATTCACTTTATAAAGTGGCCTTGTTTGTCTAGTAAGGAAATCAGCAAAAGAGGTCTCAAATAAGCTAGCACTGAAATTGAAAAGTGTCTACCATCACTACTGGTGATAAATCAAAGTGATGTTAAAGATGCAGATAATCATTCCAGTACATTCTTCATCGTTACTAGAATTATTTAAGTTCATTAAGCCAGCAAAGTACTTCATTATCTATTATTGCTGCATACTAATGGTGAATTTAAAGTTTCAGTGTTTTATAATACAAAAAATTTCTGAAAGTTATATTTAAATCTTTGTATTGTTATGCTGTATAACTGGATATTGAATGATGATAATTATTAATTGGGTAAATAAATTTATTGTACCTTAGTTCAGTTTCTAGTATGTAAGGTTCATAAAACCAAGGAATTTTACTAAATGTTTAAAACTATCACATACAGTATAACTTTTGTCTATCTTGTTGAGAAATAGATAAAGATAATATATAACACACTTTTATTGCACTGTCAGGAATTTAATTACCTTCAAGTTAGCATTGTAGAAAGTACTCATTAAGTAAAATTAAAAAATAAGCTATTATAAATTACTGACTGATTTTTTTTTTTCCCTTCACATTTGCAGCATTTAAATATTAGGACACTGACGGATGATATGGTAAGGCTATCCTCAACTTTTCCTTTGTTATATATTTTAACTAACTCTGTACTGTCCTTGACATGCTATACTAACAGCTTTGGAAATGCCAAATCCAGGAAGTGCTAGAAATGTGTTTATAGTGCTAAAACAAGACTTATAATTGGTAAAATACATTAAATTATTGCTTGTATGCTATGAAAAGGAGTAGTCAATATAAAAATAAAAATTTTGTTTAATTACCAGTTGTTAGTCAACTTTGTATCATTTCAGATCAACTCTCATTCTTTGAGGATGAGTCACATACTTCAAAAAGAGATAGGTAGGAAAGGCAGCTAAGGACAGGAGGTTTGTCAGGAAAATGGACTTGCTGTAAAGTAAGCTAGGCTGAAATGCCATGATTGTACTTTAGATATTCTGTCTAAGTGTGAGGACAAGGCATACTTGGCTTTACATTCATGGTAGAAATAGGGCTTCTTCTAAGTAATTAATGCTTTAGTTGTGTAGTCAAATAATTCTTGAGAAATATACTCTGCATATATATCTACACAAATTACCTTGTGGTTAATGATAAAAGAATGGCAACCCCATTTCAACAAATAACAAAATATCAAGAATCTGTGAGCACATCTGAGGGGAAAAACCTCACTGGACAGGTTTGTTCTTCAACAACGTCTGATACCAGCATAAACCTCAGTTCTTAGAAAGAGTCAGCACTCAAGATGTTGACCATCTTAAGTATCCAGAGTGCTGGCTTTGCCTGGATAAAGTAGATGGGTAAAAACGAAAGAGCTATAGACAATGACATGAATGATTTCAAAACTTGAAGTAGGGTGTTGATATATTTTCTTGAGTAGTATGTCAGAAAAGCAGTTTTTATTAAAAGGAAATTATTTATGTTAATTTTTCTCAGTACCAATGTGCATAGTTACACCAAGCAGGTATGTCTAAAAGCCAGACTACCCTGGTCTATGTGTGGGTGTCAGGTTCAATTTCTACCTGAAGTAACATGGGGAAGGATAGACAAAGACACCTGAAGTTGACCTTTGTCCTCCACATTGTGTGTACCCATGCCCATGCACACAAATACAGTAGAGTTCATCCTCTTGTAAATATCAAAACTTACATAAACTAGCATGGTATGTCTCCTACACACTGAGGCTGTGTAGTACCTGCCATTCTATATGCATTCCTCTTAACATCAGACAGAGCCTGGCTGGTCTAAGGTTTAGAAACAGCACTAATATGGGGCACTGGTGTAGGTGAGACAGTTTCTTCTCTTTCCACTGTGTAGATGTTACTTTGTTTTACAGTTGAGGACACTGTGGCTGAGGCAGGTTTCCCAGCTTGTCCAAGGAGATCTGCTAAGCTCAAAGTGTGCTGTGTTTTGGGGACATTGCTTTTCTGCATGAATGTCTTCCTACTCTCCCCATGCTCCTCTTTTGTTTTGGTGTGACTTGAACCCAGGACCTAATGCTTACTAGATAAGCATGCCAACAACTAAGGTGCCTACTCAGCCTCCACAAATGAATGACTTCTTAAAGTCTCTAATAAAGCCAACTATAATTTTTATGTTGTATATTTTGATTTTATGAGAATGTACCATGCTGTAGTAGCTTTATTGAGATGCAATGTATATAGCATTCATTTCACTCACTAAAATTTATAATTAAGTGCTTTCTAACATATTCATAAAAATTGCCCATCACCATAGTCTGTTTTAAAATATTTCCAGTATCTGCAAAGGGAAACTTTGTGACTCTTAATACTTACTGCCTATTTCCCTTTTAGCTCACCCAGCTCTGGCTTAGTAGTTCAGTTCATGATTTGTCTATTTTTGATATTTCAAATAATTTGCATAGTTTTTGGTAATTTTAACTAAAAATGAATGATTTTCAGCATTTAGGATAACATTTTCAAGGTTCATTCATGTTTTATGAATCAAACATGTTAAAGTTACAAAACATATTAGAATGAAAATTTGATGATGTGGGTTAAAGAGATGGCGCAGTTGTAAACTACCTGCTACTTAAGCAAGACGACTGAGTTTGATCCCAATGTCTGTGTAAAACGTCAGTGGTACCTCAGCAGATCTTTTAAGGCTTCTTGTCTAGTCAGCCTTGGCTAATAGGTGGGTGCCAAGAAAAGGAGGGTGCCAAGGAGAACCCACAATCAGGATGTCTAGGTGAACAGATCAGCTAGACAGAAAGAAGACAGCCATGTGCACATCCAAGACAGAAGTATGATCTGTGCTTCTTGGCTAATAGGTGAGCTCCAGCTCCACTGACTCTGCTCAAAAATTAAGGTGCAGAGTATAGAGATAGATACCCAGAGTTGATCTCTGGCCTTTACCTGTGTGCACTGATTCTTGTACAGACACACATAACAAGCACACCCCTCCCATAAAGAAGTACCTCTCTCTCTCTCACATGCACACAGGCGCACGCACACGTACGCACACATATACACACACCCTAGTGTTTTAAGGAAGTTTATGATTTTGTGTTGGGCTGTGTGTGTTTATACTGTCTGTAGATGTGGCCAATTATAGGCTACAGGTTAGACATGACACATCTTTTCTATTGTTGTAATTAATTAAATCTAATATACTATATAATGGGTTGATATTTATTAAGGGCAGAGAATGAACTTATAAATACAAGAAGTGATTCTAGGAGAAACAGAACTTGGGGATGTTTAGTTTTCTCCTGGAGATGCAGGAACCAAAAGAGAGTGAGGGAGTCTGGGTCTCGGGTCTTGAACAGTTTTGGCCACGCTCCATCGATGTCTGGATTCTTGAGGTCACAAGTGCTTCTTTGGGTAACATCTGAATTTCCACTACACTTTTCTTTCATATTAAATCATATTTTCTATACTTTTAGATTTATTAATACTTTATACACAGTGCACGTTTCTTTCAGATGCTGTCCTTTCATTATATGATTCTTTCACACTTCAGAGTCGCAGTTTTTACTTCAGTTTTAGAATCACTCATGGAGTGGCTTTAACAGGCCATTCTGGAAATCATCTTGGTTTCTGCTTTGTAAATAGGCAGATTCCTCCCCAGTGGCAACTTTATTAGTTTTCTCCTTCCTGCTCTCATTCTTTGCTTCTACTTCTATCCTATGCTTGGCGTTTGCAATACTAAAAGATATGGTAGCTAAGTATATCTTCAGCACGCCAGTATTTCCTGTTCTCATCACTTTAAACCTTTGGAAGATACAGTGAGAAAATATGTGTCCTGAACATCCTCCTGAATGCAGATGATATTGTAGACATAAACTACCATGGCCCTAGCTCTGTACTAAGTGTCAAAATCTGGTGTTGAAGACCTCCCTCAGTGGCTCTGACCATCAGCCTGGTTGCTCACCATTGCCTTGATCATACTTCTGTCTTGGATGTGCACATGGCTGTCTTCTTTCTGTCTAGCTTATCTGTTCACCTAGACATCCTGATTGTGGGTTCTCCTTGGCACCCTCCTTTTCTGATCTTGTGCTTTATCTTGTCTCTTGAGCAAAACAGGATATTAGTCCACAGAAGGATCACATGGTGGTCTCATTTCAGCATCTGGCTCTGTCTATGATTGTCTTTGTCTTGAGCAGAGGAATAGATTCTTTTTTCTGCATTTGTGATGGATACAGGGAAAGAGCAGTGCACTTGGAGACATGAAAGCCTGTTGACAGATTTTTCTGCCTGCATTGCTCTGTGGTATTGATAAACCAAACGTTCTCTTGATCACTTGTTTGTAAAGCAGGGCATGTTATATCTTTTCTTCTTTCTCTCAGGATTCTGATGGGATCCATATAGTCTGTAGTGTATTGAAGTGCTTCTCTGAGCTCTGTCCTTTTTGTCCCCATTTGTCTCTTTTATAATTGTCTCCTGGTGTGCAGTGTGCCACATTTGCTGCTGGGCTGATCAGGGGATGTGCATCATATGATGGTTGAGTTGTGATGAGGGAATGGGTGCCTGTATAATTTGAGGGCTCTCTAAAGGGAGCCTGGCATGTTAGAGCTCAGGGAAGTATTGCTGCTGCTGCTGCTGCTTTGATACAATGTTGGCAGGACATTTATAATTATGCTTTGACTTCTCCAAAGCATATATCTCCATGTGTGCTTTAAAGTAGAATTTCTTAATGTGAATAGCTGTTTTGGGGCAGAGCATAAGAAAAGTCAGAGGAATAGCATTTTTCTGTGGTCATACATCTAAGCAACAGTGTTTTAGGAACATTGACAGTGCAGCAGCATTAATGTTAGAATCTTGCTCATTCCTTTGGCTGGAGAGATAGATGGGTCTGGATGAAGTGCTTGCTTGGAAGCACCAGGGTCTCACTTTAGGTCTCCAGCAGCCAACAAGCTGCGTGAAGCAGTGCAAGTCTGTGTAACCTTGTGCTAGGGATGCAAAAGTCAGGCAAGTGCTTGGGAACAGCCAAATCCTTGTGTTGTATTTATTTATTTTTACATAAGTTGGAGAAATAGAGGAAGACACCCTGTGCTGGTGTCCACATGCCTTTGCATGAGTGAGTGTATTTGCTTAAATACACACCTCTTCTCACAAAGAAAGAAACTCATCCCTTTAGGTTGCTTGATTAAAGGCAGGCAAGGGTGCTTCTTCTCATTTTGTGAGATATCAGAATTGAATTTGGCTGGAAATAGCCTTGTTATAGGAACAAAGCATTATTGCAGTGTTGGTTTCCCTTTCTGAAGATTTTGAGTAATGCTCTTTTAAAAAAGAACTGGACATTTGCCACACTTAAGAGAGCAGGTCAGGGTGCTGAAGTAATGAAAAGGTGTGTCACTGTTTCCTTGTGTTCACCTGGGTTTGTAAGGTTTTCCCCCGAAGAAAGAAGGGAGAGGGAGAGGAAAGGAGAGGAGGTGACAAGTATGTTTAGGAATAGTTTTTCACTTGTTCCTCACAGCCATTTTCAGTATTTCTTGATATTACTGCAGGTAAGATCATGTTGTTGTCCCTCATATCCATGAGGATTGGTTCTACACCACCACCCAGATCCCCAAGTCTGCAGTTGTTCAATTGGCTGTGTATAGCCTTTGCACATCATCCTATATACGTCAGTGTTAAGGACATGGGGAGAAAAATGAAAGCCATGGTCTTCCTCCTTCATGGCCTCCCCACTTTCATGGTCACAGCTGAGCCCAAGGACCTGGGAGGGAGGAAGGGTTGTGAAGGGTATGGTGGGTACCCTGTCCATAGGTCCTAGGAGGCAAGTGTGTGGCCTCCCTTCATGTCCATAGGGTACAGTTGTGTTCTCTGCAAACACAACTCAGATAGAATGAAGGATATCATTTCCCTGTTTTTATAATTTTATAGTTCAAGGCCAAGCTCAGTGCAAAGCCTGAGTTCTAGGTCTTCCCTCCCGGCTGTGGCCCTGACTTTTTCCAATGTCAATTCCTTGTAAGTAGCCCTTACTCTGTATTGGTTAGAGGACAATGACAAGAGCACATTTATACATATTCCATACTGAGAGACTCTTGCCCTACCCTCTCTCATCTGTGTTTGAGGAAGCACATGTCTATCCCTGTGCCATGGGAGGGGTATAGATGTCATAGGATAATTTGTGGACATTGAGGCCTTCATATCCTCCTGCACGTGGGCTCCAGGGGTTAAATTGTGTTGTCAGCTTGATGGAACAGGCCTTTGCCTGCTGAGCCATCTTGCTGGCTTGAGACAATTTTACAGAAACAGAACTTTAGTTTTATCCAAGTTTTAAACCATAGGTATTTGACCATGCAACTTTACCATAGCTGTGACTTGGTAAGCATTATGAAATGACTTTTTAGAATTTCTAGTATTAGTCATTAATTTTTATTCCTTGCAAATTTACTTGGTTTATCATTAAATTACTTGATGTAATTGTTGCTTTTCTTTTTGAAGAACAGAGATTTCTTGTCCTCGGTGAGACCAGATTTCTCAGTTTCATACTGCTCTGACCTTTCCTTTTTTATTTCTATTGTGTGTATGTGTTTTGTCTTCCTGTCTTCAACTATTATTTTTACAGTTTCTTTCCTGCAGCCCCTGCTTTTTTCTCTATGTTGTGCCTTACTTGGATGATCACCTCTGAAGATTCCAACTACCATTGATACCTCTGACCTTTCCCTCAGTTGAGACATATTAATGCATTGGCCTACTGGATAGCTCTGTATGGCTGTCCCATTTACTTTAGGAACTAATGCCCTCAGTTAAACCCTTCACTTACATCCTACATTTGTTTTCATTCTTACATTCTCTTAGAAGGGACCTGAACTTTTCCAGTGTTTCTTTTTGATCATTTCTTGACTCTCTTTAAATCTCTTCTGCCAGTGTCCTTATTTTTATGTGTTTGGACTCTTTAACTTCATTTTCTTTCTCTCCAAGAAGTTATAGTCTTGCATTGCAAGCAGAGTTATCTATGTTTATTGAATTGCAGATGATATACTCCATTTGAAATGTTGTATTTGTAGATGTTATCTATGGGTTGTTCCTTAGCTCTTTTTAAAAAATGAAAATAGTTTTTTTCATATAGTATATTCTGATCACTGTTTGCCCTCTGTTGCCTCCTCTCAGATCTTCCCATCTTCCCATCCATCCAACTCCATGCCTTTTTTTCTTTCTTTAGGAAACCAATGGGTCAGTATGAAAACAAACCAGAATAAAGCAAACAGGAAAAAAAAAGAAAAAAAAAAAAGAAAAATTGTAAGAAACATATATGCACCCACTCATCATCCACCTACCTACCCATTAAAACATAAAACCAGAAACTATAATGAATAAGCAAAAAACAAGTGAGGTAAAAAATGCCTAAACAAAGTATTGTGTGACAACCATCTCCATAATACCATCGTGTTCTTTTGTGTTGGCCATCTAATGCTGGGCTTGGGGCCTGTTCTTAAGTGTGGTTTGCAAACCCAATGAGACTTCATTGGAGAAAGCTGTTTTCTTCTTTTTGAGTGGTTACCAATTGGCAGTAGTGTTCTGGCTAGAAATGAGGACTCAGGTCCACTTCTCCTCTCAGCTCTTGGACCCCATCTGGCTTTGGCTGGTACTGGCTGCCACAGCCTCTGACTTCCATGTGTGTCTTAAGGATGCAGTTTCCTTGGTGTTATACATCCTCACTGGCTCTTAGTCTTTTTGCCTTCTTATTTACAAAGTTCCCAGAGCTCTGAGGAGGGCTTTGCTGAAGACATTTCTATTTAGGACTGAGTATTCCAAAGTCTCTCATTCTGTGCACATTTTTAAGTTTTGGATTCTGTGACGTCTTCCAAGGTTTGGGGATAGGTTGTGAGAACAGGCTCCTGCACGTGGTCTGGAGCAATTTTAGGAGGGAGAGTGAAAATTCCTTACTTGATTCCCAGTCAGTGAGTCATGGAGTTCTCAGGTAGGTAGTATTGCTAGGTCCAGGTACTTGTCACAAAGAGATGGGGGTGGCTGTAGAGGAACACATTTGCCAGAGTCCCCAGGGAATGGAGGTTGAGTGGAGAGCAGGCCCCCTCAGGGCTGGGCATGAGACTCCTCCCTTAGCTTTTTAACATGTCTTATGAGGAGGCTTCTGTGGTAGGATCTCATTTCTCTCTCTCTCTCTCTCTCTCTCTCTCTCTCTCTCTCTCTCTCTCTCTCTCTCTCATTTCTTGATTTATTTTAACTTAGCCTCAGGTAATATGTGACTCTTGAAGGAATAAAAATTATTCCTTAGGGACTATAGTAACTGATTGTGAGCTTAGGACACTTCAGTGGCATACATGTTCCCATCCTTCTGATATAGCAGTCTTGCTTTCCTATGCCCCAAATACATTAACAAAAAAAGTTTAAAGAACTAAAGAAAATTCATAACTAGGGAATTATGGCTTCTGATTGAAAGATACGTTTAGTACTATATAATTGTTAGCTTATACTTAAGGTACCAAATATTAGCTATGTAAATGTGTTTAACCTTCACTTAAAAGTAATAGTAGTATTATTACCACCTTGAATGATGGGGACAGGAAGGTGAGGCAGATCCAGTCTCAGTGGTAGCCAGGGATGTTCTGGCAGGCCTGCTCCTGAGAACATGTTCATGAAGAACACTGTGCTCCTGTTAGAGCTGCACCCTTCCCCCGATGGAGAGTGTTAGCTAAGTGTGAACCGAAGAACTACATCACTGCTGTATGGGACATTTCAGTTCTACAATTGTATCACAGCCATTAACCTTAATCTGGAGAAAATTTTTATAATTGTGTTAGCCTACTAGATCTAAAAAGCTATGATGAGAAAGCAATTATTTCAAACATTTCAGAGAAAACTGAAAATCTGTATATTTGAGAGATCCACTCCATGACTACTGCAACTTTTTTTTTTTTTCCCCCAGGAGGCTATGCTGAGTTTATTGGGGGGAACAGTGGGGGAGGGGAAGAGAGACAAGAGAGAGAGGGAGGGAAGAGGAGCAGAGAAAGAGAATGGCAAGTCTTTTTTTAAAATCTTTTTTTTTTTTTTAATTTAAAAGTTGTTCTTTCATTTTACATACATACACAGTTTCCCCTTCCTTCCTCCCCTCACTCCCAGTTCCCTCCCCATCTGCTCCTGGGAGGTAAGGCCTCCCATGAGGAGTCAACAGAAGTCTGGCATATCAAGTGGAGACAGGGCCAAGCCCCTCCCTCCTGTATTAAGGCTAGGCAAGGTATTTCTCTATTAGGGAGTGGACTCCAAACCGCCACTTCATGCACTAGGGATAAATACTAGTCCCATTGCCAGAGGCCCCACGAACTGTCCAAGCCACATAACTGTCATCCACATTTAGAGGGCCTAGTTTGTATTTTTTTCATGCAGGTACTCCAGCTGTTATTTCAGAGTCAGTGAGTGCCTAGTAGCTCAGGTCAGCTGTCTCTTGTCACTGTGGCTTTCCCCATCATTATCTTGGTCCCTTTATTCATATAATCCCTCTTCCTCTCTTTGACTGGACTGGGAGCTCCAACCATTGCTCAGTTGTGGATCTCTGCATCTGCTTCCATCAGTTGCTAGATGAAGGCTCTATGATGACAATTAGGGTATTCAGCAATGTGATTATAGGGGAAACCCAGTTCAGGCACCCTCTCCTCTCCACTATTGCTTGCAGTCTTAGTTCGGGCCATTTTTTATGGATTCCTGGGAGTTTCCATAGCACTCCTTTTCTCTCTAATCCCCAAATAGCTCCCTCTATAAAGATAATCTCTTTGCTCTCCCTCTCTGTCCCTCCCTCAACTCAACCATCCTGTTCCCTAGTGGTCTCTTCCCACCTCCCCTTAGCCCTTCCCCCACGGTCCCAATTTACTCAGGAGATCTTATTTATTTCCCATTCCAGGGTGATCTATGGATGTCTCTTTTAGGGTTCTTCTTGTTACCTAGCTTCCCTGGGGTTTAGATTGTAGCCTGGCTCTCCTCTGCTTTATGTCTGATTTTGACCTATGACTGAGAACATGCTGTATTTGTTTTTATGTCTGATTTTGGCCTATGACTGAGAACACACTGTATGTCTTTCTGGGTCCGGGTTACCTCACTCAGCATGGTCTTTCCTAGTTTCATCTATTTGGACTATGGCAGTTCTTAGAAAGGGGGTGGCTCACTTACAGTTTGTGTTCATTTCATTGTCATTATGGCAGCAGCATGGTGGCATGCAGGTAGACATAGTACTGGAGAGATAGCTGAGAGTCCCATCTAGCAGGCAGTAAGAAGTCAGCTGACACACTGAGCTAAATCCTGAGCATAGGAAATCTCAAAGCCCACCCCCACAGTGACATACTTCCTGCATTAAGGCCACACCTCTAACAAAGGCATACCTCCTCGAAGTGCCATTCCCTATGAGATTATGGGGGCTTATGATAGCCAAACTACCACAGATGCCAGCAGTCAAAGAATGTGGAGTTTGTTTTGGTTGTAAGAAATACAGAAAAACAGCTTCAGTAAGGAAGCCTTTTCATAATTCTAACAACAACTGTGCCTTGCTCCCAAGTACATACCCAGGTTCCTGAGTCCCTTTAAAGCGCCCATGGAAACTGAGTCTTGGAGCCCCTGTGGATTTTACTTGGCTTGGGATGGGTTCTTCCAATTTTTTTGGGAAGCTCATCTCTCCAGCTCTCTTGTTCCTGACTGCTTTCTGTGGACCGTTCAAGTCATTCAGTATAGGAACTGTTGCTAGACCTCTTCTGCACATTCTGGGTAGTTTCTGTGGGATAGGTTTTCTTAGTCTACCTCGAGATATACTAAGTCTTGTGAGATACCTTTGGAAGTAGACATCACATGTATGAAGGAAGAAACCGATTCAGTTTACTCAAATTTGTGCCTAACTCTTGTTAACTTTAAAATATAAGAGGTCAACTTTAATACTTAATTATTCTAATGGACTACTAGTGTAGAAGTCTTTCTGTACTAAAATTTCATTTTGTATTTTTACTAACTTTTTATTCTTTTCTTTGTAAGTTAATAACAATTGATAAAAGTGTGTTTGTTTTTCATATTTATTTGGCCAAGCTATATGTGGAATATTCCCCTAGGCAAAGTAGAAATACCACTGAGGGCCAGAGCAGGACTGTATGCGTAATACAATATATTGAAACAAGTTCTAAGATTTTAAGTATTTATAAAGTCAGGTGGGTCTTTCAGAGCCCATTAATATGAGTTAATTATGACTTCCTGTACTTAGGTTTTCAGCAGTAGCTTTTAAGTGCTATCTCAGGATTTTTAAATATTAATGGAATAATTTAGAGAGCATCTCCTCAAATCAGAAGGAATGTGGGAATAAGATCAAGAGCTTTCAGATGTAACAAAGATGTAACTGAGTATGCATACTTGTTTATTCATTCTTTGTCTACCTCTTCATTAAGCATTTATTGAGTGTCTAATAGTCTTATAGAAATACGGAAGTTTTTAAGACTGTGTCAGCCTGAGAATATAGGGGGAACAGATGGGCACTTACAGTCTCTGCAGTGTGGTGTGCTAGTGGATGCCACTGTAGGTAGGTTTCAGTGGAAGTAGTAGGGTCAAGTTGATCTTGGGGAAAAAACACAGAGAAGATGACTTATCAGCTGAGTTTTGAAGGATAAGTTGGAATCTAGGCTGGCATTTGTGAACTTTTACCCAGTAATAAATTTGTTTCCTAGATATGAACAAAATGGATTCCTAGTTGAAGCCTGTAAACTTGGTAGTTAGGAAGCAATTGTTGACACCTTTATGTGCTATTTTTGTATGAGTAGTATTGAGCTATGCTAGTCAAGTAAAGTACAAAATTTATTTGTAGAGTTAATTTATATTTCATTTTATATTGAACTATTAATATTTAAATTAGATCTAAATTACTTTTTATGGTCTACTGTGTATTTGCTGTGCACAATTTACTTACTGCTTGTGTTACTTTTGTGTTTCTATACCAAGATACTAGAGATGATCAACTTCAGGGGGAATACATTTTTGTCTTATGGTTTGAGAGGTTTTCATGATAACCTTGCTCTATTTCTTTGGCCTGTAGCAGCACAATGCCTATAGAAGCAGTGTATATCAGAGGGACATTTTCGTTTTAGGGTAGCTAAGAAGCAAAGAGAAAAGAAAGATTTCTGAGTTCAAGTGAACTTGCGGGACCTAATGTTTGCTAGGTCCTCTTTCCTGACAGTCACATCTTTTGGTTTACCATGGGCAAACCATATCTTAAGACACATTTTTGAAAAGACATTTGAAATACAAACTACAACATTCCCTTGCATTAAGTAAAAAGTTTCTGGTCTGTTCAGCCTATGATCCAGACCTGCAGTTCTATAGCCACTCAGTCACAAATAATCACACAAAGGCTTACATTCATTTCAAACTGTTTGACTTATGGTTTAGGTTCATTGCTAGCTAGCTCTTGCAACCTAACCCATTTCTCTTAATCTATGTATTGCCACATGGCTCCTGGACATTACCTGAATTCCTTTACATCTTGCTTTCTCAGTGTCAGCTCACAGTGTTTCCCCTGACTCTGCCCTCTTTCTCCTTTATCTGTGCTTGGAATTCCCACCTGCCTGAAAGCTGCTTTTCTATAGGTCAAAGCAGTTTATTATCTAATGGTAATACACAGCTTATAGGAGACATTCCACATCACTTCCTCCTTTCTGTCTAATCAAAAAGGAAGGCTTCAATTGCAGCATAGCAAAATTACATATAACAAAAAGCTATCAAGCAAGAATTGCAGTTAAATATCTAGTCTATTTGTATTTAGCAAAATTAAAGAAAATACTTTATCATATACCTTATCCTTATGAGTCCAAGTTTCATATCTAATTAACTTTTTATTATATATAAGGAAAACTAAACTATCTAATCTTCAACCCCATCAAAGACCACAGAAGGATATAATAGTATCCGAATAAACAGGAAGTGCATTGCAAGCAACCTCTAAATTCTAGAAATGACACAGACATCTGGCTATGTAATAGTATTATGTTTCTGGTCCGGCCTTTTCAGCTTAACCCCGAGGTTCTGACCCACAGTTTCAGAGAAACTCACAGAAGCTTGTATTAATTTTTGCTAATCAGCTTATGGGTCTGACATATTGCTAGGTAGCTCTTGCTCTTAAACTAACGGATGATTCTTATCTTGTTTAGTCATGCAGCTTGGTACCTTTTCTCAGAGCAGCATTTCAACTTCTTTCCTTGCGACTGCTGGTGTGTCATCGTGGTGTCTTTGTGTTTCTCTCTAGCTTCTCTGCTTTTCCTGTTACCAGAGTTTTCTTAGTCTGGTAGCCCTGCCCACACTTCCTGTCTGCCTTTAACCAATCAGCATTTTTATTAAACTAGTAGGCAGGACAATTATTTACAATGTAACATAATCCCACTTCATGGCTACCTGGACACTCGAAGTTCCTTTGTAACATTGGGGCATTCATCTTCAGTCTACAGGCCTAGAGTCTCTGGCAGACTTTTTAGTGAAACAGAAAATTTTGAGGCCAGAGACTGTTCTCTTGCCTAGTGGCTAACTTTTGCCACAAAGAAAGTAAATTTCATATAGAGTTTCTTTGATGCACATTATCCTCTTGAAGTATATTGGTGCTGCCAGCAGCAGACATGTCTCACTGTTTAAAAAAGTTTAAATTCTTAAAATATTTTAAATGCCATATTTTATAGATATTTGAAGTATTTGAAAGTTACCTATCTAATGATATATATTTATTATAATTAAAAAACTTAACTAATATGACTGAGTTTG
This sequence comes from Sigmodon hispidus, assembly GCA_004025045.1. NCBI lineage: Eukaryota > Metazoa > Chordata > Mammalia > Rodentia > Cricetidae > Sigmodon > Sigmodon hispidus. The sequence goes on along the minus strand of PVIH01006209.1, from coordinate 5,487 downwards.
ATTAACATAGATGACTAACAATCTACATTTCTTAATTATACATTACAATTTTAAATGAATTACATAAACATAATACCTTAAACAAGAGGAGAAAAATATATACAGTGTAACAAAATTAACCTTATATTTGTGTCAAGAAAATAAAATTTATATCAGTATAAAGTATTTTGAAATTAACAGTTGTTTTTTAGATCAAAGTAGATTCAATAATCTTTTTAAAAATTATTTCTATATCATATACACTTTTTCCATAGAAAGAGATTGACTATGACCATTAATCATTTACAGTGAAAACAAACATAATATTTTGGGAGTTTGGGTATAGCTTTCCATTATTACTTCCTGCTGATTGGGGGTGCTGACAATCTTATGGGGGTCTGAGGCTGGATCATTTTTGTTGTCATCCTTGAAGCTGATGTGGGCATCTCTTCCCATAAGAGATTTTTCAGCAGATCTTCCTTGATCAAACCTGACTTTGCTTAACCTGAAATGAATCTACAACTTCTCATTTTCTGCAGTAATAAAAAGAGAACCTCTTTTCCATAGTAACATATCTTTTGACTTGAATTTTGAAGACAAAGCATTTGCAATATATATGGGTTTGATTAATCCAGCAGCATTTATAATCAAATGTCGTTTAGCAGCTTTTGCTCCTTCCTCAGCAGTCAAACAATTCAAAGAGCACATAACATACAGTATCCAGACTCTTTGTGTATTTTCCATCTTTACATGGCATATATATATTACATTTATATATACATATATTATATATAATATATTTCTTTTTTTTTTAAAGAACTTTCTTTGATTTTTTTCTTTTTTTCTCTCCCAAGTCTATGTATTTGTTTTAAAACACTGTAAACTGTTTAGAGGTTTGTTTGTTTTTGAATGTGTCTTTACTGTATATCTCTTATCTTTTCTGTTTCTGATCACATGTTTAATCTGCTAAGGTGTGATAGTAATAAAGGCTTGGCTATTTGGCTGAGGTATTGACAGGAACCAACTCTGGGAAATTTTAGGGTCCACAGTTATCAAGTAAAGCACCACTGCCTGCTTCTCATAAACTTCATTTAAATTTTGGCAGCAGGGCCTCTTAAAAACCATGCTTATACTCACAACCAGCAAAGAGTGCTGACCCAAGAAAATACTGCTACTAAAAAGCTGTTTTTGACTCTGTTCCCTTTTTGTCTGTAAGAGCAGTAACTTTTTTTAATATTTATTTATTATGTATACGGTGTACAGAAGAGAATACCAGATGTCAATCATAGATGGTTGTGAGCTACCATGTGGTTGTTGGGAATTGAACTCAGGACCTCTGGCAGAACAGTCAGTGCTCTTAACCTCTGAACCATCTCTCCAGCCCTGAGAAGTAACTTTAAGTTCATCATAAGCAGCTTGTACTTCTACTCAGCCTTCTGTGAGACTACGGGAACACATGTTGCAGCTCAGGCTGCAGACAACAAACCCTTCATTTTGTAACTCAATTCTGAAAATCACTCTGTACTATGGCCCACTTGAGAGACACAACTAGGAAGCTGTTTTTGGCTGTGTTTCTGTGTTCTAGAACCCTTTTAAAGATTTCTCAGACTTTATGTGGGTTAGGTTTGGAATTCTATTTGTAGTAAGAAGTTTCTGGTTCTGCCTAGACCTGAGGTCTGGACCCACAGTCCCCAATAATCAAACAAATGCTTATATTAATTACAAGCTACTGGTCTATGGCTCACCTTATTTTTTCTTGTTAGGAGGACTATGCTGTGAATCACCAATGTTGGGATTAGAATGGATTTCATATTCAATATGTAAAATCCATAATCACCCAGTACACTCCCTGCTATGCTGTTATTAAAAATAATACTTTATTAAGGGACAAGTAATTGGTTATGTACTGTACCTAGAAGATAGGAAAGTAATTACTGATTTACTCTACAAGCATTATTAGAATATTCACTGTGTGTTTAAAACTATGGTAAATTCTAAGTGTTGTTTTGTGAATAAAATAACAGTCCCTTTCTCCAGTATTTTATCCCTCTTTCAGTAAGTGTACATTGTAATAGACAGGTTCAGAATAGTGTATGTTCCATGAAATTGCAAGCTCTAGATCTGTACATATCTCATGGAAAGACGACTGTATGAACTAGCCCACAAACGGAGAGCTAAAGATTGTATTGACACTGGTCAGGCAAAGAAGATATGATGAATTCCAGATACAAGGAAGAGATTACATGAACATACATGTTTAGGTGACTGTGGGGTTATTTATTACATCTTGATCACATGTCATGTGGAGAATGGTGAAGAGGTTATTTGGTAAAGAAGAAAGGTTTGGGTTAAACCTTATATAAAAATTATGCTAAGATATTTGAACATAATCTTTTGAGTGATGGAAAACATTGGAGGGGTGAGGGTTAAGATTTGCTTTTCATTTAGTGAGACAAAACTTGGAATTTCTTGGAGTGGAAGGCATAGAGAATCGGGGAGAAACTGGTCACCACTCAGGAGTTGCATCCATGACCCAGGGGCCTGTCCTACGGTGATGGCAGTGTGGATAGACATACATTGTCGAGATGTGATTCAATTTTGATTTTTATCAGTTATTACAGTTCAGGAAATACTATTACTCAAGATAACTAACAGCTTTCAGCTTACACAGATCAACATGAGACAGAAGTCACAATCAATTCTGGTACCCAGGAAGAAGCCCTTTGCTTTTGTCTCTCCTCAGGTCTGTTCATTCTTCTCAACTCCCCCAGACTTCCCAGACCCTCCTACTTTGCCCTCTGGGACTCAGAACTGTCTAACATTTTCTTTCCTTCTTTCTCTAATTGGAACCTAGATGGTCTTTGATGGCTTTATTTTCCTGGTGGCTTCTTCCTTCAAACGCCCCGTTCTTTTTAAATGCACACTATCAGAGTGTTCAGCCTGTTGCATTCCTCCTTGTTGCTCTCACTCACGTGTAGGTCTTCCATCCTCCCACTGTTTCACTGAAGGCCTCAGAACTTGAGGTCCTTTCTTCTTTTTGACCATCGTTTTTGTTAGCATGCTGCATCCACCTACCAGGCAGGGTTCTTAACCTGAGCTCTGTGCTTTGCCTGATCATCTGTGGAAGAACTTATGATATATTTAGCAAGGTCGAACATTTATTTTTATTAAACTTTAAGTCAAATCTGGTGTTTTTCTCTGTTGTGAATATGGGAAAAAATAACATGTTAGTGCACCAAATAAACAAATCAAAACTGAACACAAAGCCCAGCACCACAGTAGCTTTTACCTGTGCCCAACAAATCAGGTATATAAAATCACCATATAGTTATTAAGAATATTTCTAAATATCGCTTTTACTCAGTATTTTTTTACATTTAGACTTCCCTTTATCATTCATTTAATTCAGTAATAAGAATATATTGCATGAATTCTACTTGGTTTTATAATAACAACTCAGAGCCAGATACTTGGGAAAAGCTGAAAGATCAGAGAGACAGAGAAACAGGCCACAGTCACTTCTCACCCAGCCATGAATTCACTCCTCATGAATTTCCAGACTGAACGTCCTCAGCTGAAAGGGAGATGGGGGACAGAGGCAAAGGGCTGAACTCCTGCCTTCTCCCACCTTCTATTTCCTTCTGGCCCAGCGATCTCATTTCTCATTTCGTGGTTTAACTTTCCTAGTGCTGGTATTAAAGTCCTATGTGTGTCCCAAGTATTAGGAGCATAGGCATGGGATCCCAAGTGCTGGGATTAAAGGTGTGTTCTGCCATCACAGCCTGGCTCTATTTGGCCTGTACTCAGGACATCCAGAGGGATCTCTGCCTCTGCCTCTTCTGCTAGGATTAAAGGTGTGGGTCACCCCTCCCTGAACTGTGTGACTAACTTTGTGGGTGGCTCTGTCCTTTGATCTTCTGATGAATTTTATTAGATGCACAATATATCACCACAAGAATATATTAAAACTTGTTAAACATTTTGATGCCTTCACTTTACTTTTACAATTCCTTATAATTATATGCATATATCTAATTACATAATACATTATCATACTACAGATTCTATATATGACATTTAAAAATACTTTGGAAAGAACTTTATACTAATAATTTATTGCTGTACTGCACATTTTATCCCAAGTGTCATGGAATATAACAAAATCATCTGTAAATTCTTGGATCAGAAAGTAGGAGACAGGGTACCATGATGGTTCTGTTTTGAGATCTTTTGAGCTCATCATTGAGATGTTGGTTTAGGCCACTGCTATCTGAAATCCTACAGCGTGGATATCTTTTCCCATCATGTTCCTCTCTTGACTGGGAGGATGGTGCTGATTGTTCTTAGGTCTCAGTTCTTCACTCTCCAGGGTCTGCACAGACAGCTCTCTGAAGTAGTTGCTTGCTACAGAATGCTTGATTATATGAGTTTATTTTTAAGTCATTAAAAAGTTTTATGGGCATAATTTAAGATGTTTATTTAGCAAGTTTAAAAAATGTGAAAAACATGAACAAAATATTTAAGCTGATTAACTTTTTTGGAGGGCAGGTAGTAAATTTTCAAAGAAGCCTTTGATTAATTATAAAATTCATAGAATATAGATTATTAGCTGGAAAAGCCCTTTGGTAATTTTAAGGATATTGAAATTAGCATCTAGTAGTTGTTTAGATTGTGCCTAAGTTAGGGATAGTTAGGTTACCACACCTGAAACAATGGATGGGCATCTTTTCTCTTAATGTGTTATGTTTTTGTGGGAGTGATGTCTCACAAAATTGGTACTCAGATATATGAGCGCATGGGTTCATTCTTAATCAAACCCCCGGCAAATGTTAATTGGGCATGTGTGCACACTGCTTAGCTGCTAATGTACACTTTTATATAAATTTTGTTTTAGCTTTACATGGTTCTCTAGTATATCACATTTCCACTGCCTCTCTTGGACATGGGCCATTCATTTTCTCTGTTTCAGAAATTATCATTCACATCTTTCTGCTGCTTATTTGCTTATGATTTTTTTAATACTCTAAACATTTGTTACCTTAAATTCTAACTACTTTTTTTTTTATCATAAAATTTTCCCAAGTGATGAAACATTTCAGAGAGGGTACTATTTTTCAAATGATTTTTATAATTTAGGAATTCCTCACTTATAACATCAGTAAGTCCATCAGTTGAAATTAATTGACTGCTGTCTATTAGATCCTGTTATGCAAGCTGAATATTTAGCAGAGACTATAATAGTTGTCTTTTGATATGGAACAGATGGTTTCCAAATTTAGTGGCCTACATCAGTGTTTTCTCAACTATTCTCTTTGGACCACGATTTCGGTAGTTACTTAGCTCTAAGGTTCTGTCTCAGGGTCTCATGAAGCTATAATGTAGAGGTTTGCAGGAGCTATAGTGATCTGTAAGCTTGGCAGGGTTTTCTAAGCTTGTGGGCTGGTGCAAATAGACATCTTTATATGGGGGATAAGTGTCTTAGTTCTTTGTTTTTTTTTTTTTTTTTTT
>PVIH01006208.1:32810-114011 GCA_004025045.1 Sigmodon hispidus | reverse complement strand
ATTTCTCAAGGTTTTTCATATAGGCATCTAGCACTATGAATTTTCCTCTTAAGACTGCTTTCATTGTGTCCCACAAGTTTGGATACGTTGTAGATTCATTTTCATTGAATTCTAGGAAGACTTTGATTTCTTTCTTAATTTCTTCCTTGACCCAAAGATGGTTCAGCTGATTGATGTTTAGTTTCCATGAGTTGGTAGGGTTTCTTTGGATTTTGATGTTGTTGAACTCTAATTTTACGCCCTGGTGGTCTGATATGTTACAAGGGATTTTTTCCATTTTTTTTTTTTTTGTATCTGCTGATATTTGCTTTATGACCAATTATGTGGTCAATTTTGGAGAAAGTTCCATGAGGAGCTGAGAAATATGTATATTCCATTGCCTTTGGGTGGAAGGATCTGTAGATATCTATGATATCCATTTGCATCATAACCTCATTTAGACTCCTTATTTCTCTGTTGAGGCTCTGTCTGGTTGATCTATCCAGGGTTGAAAGTGGGGTATTGAAGTCTCCCACTATTAGGGTATAAGAATTGATGTGGGATTCGAGCTTTAGCAGTGTTTCTTTTACATATGTAGGTGCCCCTATGTTAGGAGCATAAATATTTAAGATTGAAATCTCCTCTTGACAAATTTTTCCTTTGATGAATAAGTAGTGACCATCTTGGTCCCTTTTAATTGCTTTTAGCTTAAAGTCTACTTTGTTAGATATTTGGAGTGCAACCCCTGCTTTTTTCTTAGGACCATTTGACTGAAAATTCTTTTCCCAACTCTTTATTCTAAGCCTGTGTCTGTCTTTGCAGTTGAGGAGTGTTTCTTGTAGGCAACAGAAGGATGGCTTCTGTTGTTTTATCCATCTTGTTAGTGTGTGACATTTTATAGGAGAGTTGAGACCATTTATATTAAGGGAAATTAGTGACCATTGATTCATATTTCCTGCCATTTTGGTGGCAACTTGTTTGTATTTCCTTTCTCTAGGGTATTCTTCTGTGGACTTATTGATTGTTTGTGATTTCGTGGGTATATCTGAGGTCCTTAGGTTGGAGTTTTCCCTCTAATACTCTCAGTAGTGATGTGTTGGTAGATAGATATTCTTTCAGTCTGACTTTGTCCTGAAATACCTTGTTTACTCCATCTATGTTGATTGATAGTTTTGCAGGTTATAGTATTCTAGTTTGGCATCCGTGCTGTTTTAGCATCTGTATAACTTCTGACCAAGCCCTTTTAGCTTTCATCGTTTCCATTGAATAATCAGGTGTTATTGTGATGGGTCTGCCTTTATATGTGAGTTGGCCCTTTTCTTTTGCAGCTCTTAAAATTTTTTCTTTGTTCTGTATGTTTTGTGTCTTGATTATAATGTGGCGCGCTGACTTTTTTTTTGGGGATCATATCTATTGGGTATTCTGTAAGCTTCTTGTATCTTTATAGGCATTTCCTTGTTCAGGTTAGGGAAGGTTTCTTCTATGATTTTATTGAAAACATTATCTGTGCCTTTGAGCTGGTATTCTTCTCCTTCTTCTATTCCTATTATTCTCAAATTAGGTCTTTTTATGGTGTCCCAGATTTCCTGAACATTTTGAGTTATGGCTTTTTTAGTTTTACTATTTTCTTTGACTGATATATCTATTTGAGCTACTGAGTCTTCCACTTAAGACATTCTATCTTCCATCTCTTGTACTCTGTTTGTCATGCTTGTATGTGTAGTTCCAGCTTTTTTTTCAGGTTTTCTATTTCCATCTTTGCCTCATTTTGCGCCTTTTTTATTGCTTCTATTTCAGCTTTTATTTCAGCTTTTAGTTCTTGGCATGTTTCTTTCATAGATTTGTTCATCTCTTCCAATTTTTTGTTTGTATTTTCTTCTATTTCTTTAAGGCTTTTTTCATATCTTCTTTTAGAGCTTCGATGATCATCAAAAAGGAATTTTTGGTGTTGCTTCCTTCTGTTTCCTCTTCATTGCTCAGTTCATGTCTTGTATTTGTAAGATCGCCACTCTCTTCTGGAGTTACCTTTTTGTCCTTTGTATTATTATGTAATTTTTTGCACTGACGTTTGCCCATGGCTTCAGTGGTTCACTATTAGATGGCTCCTGGTCAGTTGTGGCACTCGGATTTGTGTGCCTCCTGTCACCCCTCTGGTCAGGGTCTGAGTCTGTCCTTCAGAGACCCCGGCAGATGTTGGCTTGCTCAGGTCGAGGTGTCGGTGGGTAGCTGTACAGCTTCCCTCAGCAGGAGCTGCGGGTCTGATGACCTGCAGAGTTTATTAGCCCCTGCTCTAGAGTGGGCTGGGACTCTGCAGACAGCACTTGGTCTAGGGAGCGGAACCGGAAGGTATGAGAGCTCAACTCTCCCTCCCAGGCTGGGATATAGGTGCTTGGGCCTGGTGACCCCTCCTCACCTCTGGGCGGGGTCTGAGTCTGTCCTTCAGAGACCCCTGCAGATGTTGGGTTGCTCAGTTTGAGGTGTCGGTGGGTAGCCGTGCAGCTTCCCTCAGCAGGAGCTGTGGGTCTAATGACCTGCAGAGTTTATCAGCCCCTGCTCCAGAGTGTGCTGGGCCTCTGCAAACAGCACTTGGTCCCGAGAGCGGAACCGAAAGGTATGGGAGCCTAAGGGTTTCAAAAAGACAACTTTATTTAATCTAGTAACCTTACAGGAATTGCCAATTGATGGAAATCCCCCAGAATGTATGAGAACTGAATGAAATCCTTTGAATATCTTAGATTTAAGAAGATTCAAGGAAGTGAAGTTCTCATATAACATGCACTCCTTGTAAAGCAGATGTTATACTTGTGGACAACTTGTAATAGAATTATTCCTAAAAATTATTCAGATATGGCTACAGTGATCTTAGAGCTTGTTCTTTGTTTAAAATGAAGGGCATGGTAGAAGCTAAATCCATTGAACAATGAAGAAAAGGTAGATGTACAGAAATTTCTCAAGACCAATTTTTTAAAAGGTGTGTTTATAACAATGTAGAAAGGCCATTCTTATATAATGACCACATCCTGACTTTATGCCAAAAAAGTAGATAAGAAATTTGAGTCATTTACAAAAAGATATTTAAGGCACTAAAGAAATTGTTACAAATTTCTTAAATATACTAATTTTAGAAATAAATAGAAGAGTACCAAATTTAGGAGCTAGACAAATTATAGTTGAATGTGTGACTTTTTAAAATTCCAATTCACAATATAAAAAAATAATTAGACCACTAAATTCAAGATCAATACCACTGAAGTAATGGATCTGATATGCAATTAATTTTGAATCCCATAGCTGTGATAATTGCTTGGGTTGGAGAAGTTATTTTTAAATGCTTGAAGAAAATTGAAATTTAAAATGTTTTAACTGTGGGAATAAAGTCACCTGAGAAGTAACTGTAAGCAAGCTATTTCTAGGAACAATATTTTTGCTAATACTATGTTTAAAACAATTTCTCCCATTATGGATTATATAGAAGTTGTGTCAAAGGCAGTCATTAGACTAAAAAATGTAGGCCAACAAGGGACAAACAAGTAACTTTATATTGTTAAGAAATTTAGTGAGGGACCTCTCAGAGGCTCCCATGTCAAATTTAGTTCAGTCATTTCTTATCTTTGGAGATACAACACCTTCCCAGACCAATTGGAGAACATAATGCCTATTGTTAAAAAAAATGCTCTGGATAATAGAACAGCCATAAGAGAATGAACAAAAAAAATCAGAAAGCAAACATAAAGCAAATATTTTGGCAAACTATTAGAAGTGAACAAATACTACAATTAAAAATATCAATAAATGACTTTGTCCTTGAAGGTCTGGTAGACACAGGTTTGGATGCAACAACAATTACACCAGAGTCTTGTCATATCAATTGGTCCCTACAGAAAGAAAATGTTTAGCTATTAAGGATTATAAAATTATTCTAAGTAAAATAGAACTCAAGATGGTTTGAATGTACAGAGCCAAAAGGACAGAAAGAAAATAAGTAAATAAATCCATATGTGGTTAACATTGCCATAATTTTATGGGGATGTAATATATTATAGTACTAGAATACTCAGATTAGCATTTCACCAATCTCCAAAAATAAAACCATATTATTAAGAAAAATATTATAAGTTATTGTGAAAAAATATCATCAAATATTCACATTGTGCATAAACAAACAATAAAACCTGCTGATCTTCTGAAGGCTCTAACAATACTATCTTTAAAATGGTTAACAAGAAATTTTGTATGAGTTCAGCAACAACATTTAGCAAAAGATAAATTGCAGACCTTAGAACGTTTAGTACAGGAGCAGATAAATGCTCAGCATATTGAAGAATCGACCAAACCTTGTAATTATTCTGCATTTGTTAACTAAAATAAATCTGAAAAAAGGTGATAATAACATATCCAAGAGCCATTAAAAAGGTGATTCATCCCATGGGCTCTCTACAATCTGTAATACCTTTAACTTCTCTGTCACCTGAAGAAGGGCCTTTTATAGTTGTTGATTTAAAAGACTATTTTTTCACTATTCCTCTACAAGAAAATGACAAAGAAAAATTTTCATTTAAGGTGCCTATTTATAATAGTTATCATAAACTCTAGAGAGATATCAATGAATTGTTCTCCAACAGTGAATAATAAATAGTCCAACTCTGTGTAAACATTTTGTACAGAAACCATTAGAAGTGATATATAAGCAGTTTCTACAGTCTGTCATTTACCACCAAATGAACAATATCCTACCAGCTGATTCAAATGCAGATTCTTTTAAAAAAATTGAAGAAGTGAAAAAAAAATAGACAACTTGAGGATTACAAATTTTCCCTGAAAAAATACAAAGAGAAGATTTGATAAACAATATATTATATAAAATGAGTCTTCAAGATAATAGTTCCCAAAATGTGCAAATTAGGAGAGATAACTTGTGGACTCTTAATAATTTCCAATTTATAGACCAATAATGAGATAAAAATTATGAATTCAAAATCTTAGATAATGACAAGAACTAAAATATTCCAACAGAATTATTAGTTGAAACAAACAAATTTGACTTTGGTAGAATAGAAATTATAGGATGTACATGTGTGTAGTGTGGATATAGATCTTAATTGCATTCTGGGTAATTTACTATCTAAGTATTCTCCTACAGAAATTTTTATACAAGGGAAAATATTATATATTGATGTAGATATTTTAACACATAAACCAAGTAAGAAATTAAAGATATTTATGAACCAAAATATGGTTATGAACCAAAACCAACTGCATTTGTCTTCATGTTGTATGGGGAAAAACAATTTTTAGAGTTCCTGCATTGTATACTAATAAGGATGTAAGAACATAAGTAAAGGAAAGCTACAAATCAGCAAATATAAGTAAAATGGCTCAAAGCCCTTATAATTATGTTCAAAAGTCAGATTTATATATATAATTATATATGTACATATGTACAAATATATTTATGTTATTCATTTATATTATTTATATATAAATGTATTTGTACATAAATATATGTAAATATTTATATATACAGATATATATATATATACATAAATGTATTTAACAAAACTTGATTGACAGAGTTACTATAAGGATTCCTGGCATGCCAAATCATAAACCCAACATTGCACTAGGTGAGATAAGAATTTCTTTTTTTTTTTTTTTATCGTATTGTTCTCCAGGATCAGGAGTGGTCTCTTTTTTTGTATTTAATAAAAAAACAGTAACATGAATTTAAAATGAGGAAAAGTTAACAATAACTATGAAGAGGACAAGAATCATAAGCATGGCTTATCAAGGGTGGTAACGCAAATAAGATTGCTACACATATATTTACTATGTGTTCAGCTTTCCCTCTGAAGTTTTTTTTTTCCCATCCCTGTATCTCCTCATTCAAGGTCCCTTCTCCCTCCCACCATATCTTGACATTTCTCTTCTCTGCAACTTGTAGTAGCCACATGGTAAAGCCAACACAGAGCTGGTAGAACAGGTCATGCAAGGAGGACATGCCTCTAGGCATGGCTATTTAAATCCATTCCCATGTGCTCTCAAAAGGAGCTACCAGATGAAAGTCTGTCTCTTTTTTTTCTCTTTTGCTTCTCTCCATTTTACTTGTTTGGCAACTCTCCTGAATAAACTCTAGTGTGGTACTGGTAGTGTGTGTGTCTAATTTCTTGAGTGAAACCAACAGTTATTGATTCTCAACATGCAGAAAGAATAGTTTTATTCATCAAAACTGGTGACTTTATTCCAGATGAGTAAGAACTAACTTTGTTATATATTCTGTTACAAGGAATAATCACAAATAGGACTCCTCCCTCATATGCAACACACATCTGATTCAATACAGATCTGCCAGGTCCTCTAAAAAATGTAATGAATAAATTGATCAATTTTTGATATAAAACGTATTAGACTCCTCAGAGTTTCATAGCAATAGCATGTCAATGAGAAAAGTTTTAAAAAAATGTCTTTACTATTGGCAAAAAAAAATAACAAAACAAGGAAATTGTAAAATGATGTCCTACCTATTTCTTCTCCATTACCAAACTTTATTACCAGTAAGAAGTTATGTTAAAGTTATACATAAAAATAAAATTTGGCAAATAGCTGTGTTTCATTTTATAGAACTTGAAAAATAAAATATGTGCATCATACAATAGATATGTATTGGGGCTTTTATTGGGCAACTGCTTTGAGTTTGGAAAAAATTGTATCTGTAATTACATATTTGCTATAAATTATGGTAATTATATAATTACCTGTATAAATTAAAACTGACAGTACCTTAGCATATGTCTCCAGTAAAATAAAAGTTTCTTTTTGTTTTTTGTTTATTATAAGATAAAGCATTTAACAATATACCACACAATCCTACAGGGCAATCAGTCAAAGAAAGATCAAATTGAACTCCAAAGGATAGGCTAAATAAATAATAAAGGCAAGCAAAGTTCCACAAAAATAGATTTCACAATGATTTATTAACTTTGAACTTTATCCATGCTAACAAGAAAAGAAGAACAGCTTAAGAAAGCCATTGGACTATGGAAAAAAAAAAAAAAACAACACTGAGCTAAATCAAATTGTGTATTTTAGAGATGTGTTGACCTCATAATGAAAACAAGGATATGTGCTATGTGAGGGAAGGGGTTTCATTCTTGTTTCCACAGGTAAAGAAAAACTATGGATATTAATAAAGACTCAATTTGAATGAAAGAAACTTCTAAAGGAGAAATAATGGCTCATCATCCTAAGTGATAATTTTTTAAGTTGTATGGAAAAAACACCTGGTTGTGAATTATCATTGGATAATAAAGGTAATGTTTTGGCCTATGGAGAGTCAGCTTATAGGCAGGCAGGAAATTCAAACATAAATAAAGGAAAAGAATGGTGGAGTCAGACAACAGACTGTGAACTGCTGCCAAAGAGGATGTTGTAAAAGTATGCAGGTAAGCTACAAGCCATGTAAAAAGACATGTTAGTGAAAATGGGCTTAGTTAAGATGTATGAGCTAGAAACATAGGCCAAGTAACATGTAATAAATATGAGCTCCTGTGTGTTTCTTTGGGATTTTGTTACTGCTAGTCTGGACCTCAGGAGTAAGAGCTGCAGGCAGGTCCAGACCTTAGAACTAGATGGTCCAGAAACTCTAAATACAACAAACTGCTCAGGAAAGGTTTGAGGTTGCTGACTGAGATGATCCAGCCTCACAGACTATTTTTGCCACAACCTGATACAAGCCCTACACTTTTCCATTATGCAGAGGCTGGACAACAAAGAATACAACTATTTTTTATCTGGACTTGACAATTAACCTTAAGTTTTCCTTTCAGAATCCCTTACATGTGCAGTTACTTCCAGAGAACAGAAAGTTCTAAAACAGGATGTTTACATTTCAGGTGGAATGGGTGGGTTTTGATCTTTCAATAGGTTATAGTTAATTGTAATTACTTAGGGTGATTGGTTACAAATTGTTATTGGTATTGATTAGAAAAAAACTTGTAGAAAGGAGATTAGTTTCAGGGTTTTTTGTTTTTTGTTTTTGTTTTTTTTTTTTTTAAAGAAAAAGGTGGAATACAGATATAATAGGATAAAACAATAGATTATTCAATCTACTCTGAAAAAATAGAGAATATGAAATAAGAGATTATTGAATCTATTTTTAAAAAGCAGATACTAGGTTTTAAATATTTTACATTTGATCAGATCTTGTATATTGTATACAAACTGTGTATATAGATAAAAATTATAATTTTTTTTACTGTACTTTTATTTGTACTTTTGTTCAAGGTATTTTTGCCTATATACTTTATCTAACAATATTCTTTAAATTTTTAGTTCTTAAAAATTATTAGTAGTAACTCAAATAGAATATAAAAATGCAAGTTAGCAGTCATTATAATCACTCTTACAATCATATATGTTTTCAAGGTCAAACATATATATTTTGGATACAGAGGTCATCTTTAAACCCTTCAGAGATCTAAAGAACATTGCATTTAAGATACCTTAATAGTATAGGTTATTTTAAAATTTTATGACAATGAGACATGTCTATTCCTGGCAGGACCAATCAACTTCAGAAAAGATTATGGCACTAAAGAAGCTCCATTTGGAGCTTATTTTCTTTGTGACAAAATTTAGCTACTTGGCAAAAAAAGTGTTCTTGCTGTGACTGCTGACATTATGATGTCCAAAATGGACAAGCAAGGCACAAAATGAATTGCCAAACCTTGCCAGAATGAGGTAAGAAAGTATTTAAGAATATTCTGATTCACAGATGCATCTGTTCAGATATTCCAAGCCTATAGGCTGTAGATGGATGCCCCAATTTTAAGAGGAATTTTGGGTGACTCTCCAAGCAGACAAATGTTTCTGTCATTTCTCACATATTTTAGAAGTCACTTGCTTCCACTTCTTTTTACCCAGTTAATATTATTTTTTTCTTGGGTCTCTGAGGGAACTGAAAACTACATAGTAGTTAAGTGTTCTTTTATGTGCTTCTATAATTATAAATTCATTATATCCATATTTTTATGTTATAGTATATATACCTCAGTATGATACATATATTTGAATATTTGGCTTTAATTTATACCTATATTATAGCATATGATAAACTAGCCAAACATGTGTTATTTATACATAATTTTACAACACTGATGGTGGCATTCATTGTTGTTTCCATGTATTATAAAGTAGGTTCTTCCATGATGAAAGCTTCCATCTTGGAACTTGTACCTGAAACAGAAAAGATTAACTAACTTCTCCCCCTCTAAGAGTACATACAAACTATAGACTAATGAGAAATGATACTAAGAGTAGGCAATCAGCCTGGAAGAAGCATAAATGAGACCAATAAACTGAAAAAAGCTAGAAACAATTGAAAAGCACAGGCTGAGATTTCTGTAAAAATATTAGAAAAAATAAGCCATATAGAAAGAAAACTCTCCAACCTATTAATATTCCTTCAAGCTATGCAGTGTGCTACAGTTTTGTAGCATTTGTGAGGTCACATATGTGATAATAGTGGGGTTCATGAGATTGTTACTTATCTCACTGAGAAGACATTTAATCACATCTCCCAATGAACAGTGTCACTAAAAGCCACAGTTATATAATGTAATGAGTATTGAATATTTATCTTTGGTAGAAAATATGTCAACAGATATTAGAATACTGTTAAAATTATTAGAAATGCTTTAAATATTAGTAAAAATTACTTAAAAATTAATTGAAAAAAGTAATATTTACTCTATTAGAAGATAAGAAACTCTAAACATTTACTTGTGTCTCAATATGTCTTAAGGTTATCATTTAATGATATGGTTTTATAGAAATAATTAGTAACATTTTAATTGTAGTAACCACTGTGTCAAACAAACATTTGGAGTCAAACCTTAGTTAATAAAATACTATATAAAGATTTTGACAAATTTACACACATATACCTAGAATAGTTAAGCGATATCCAAATTCTTGCATATATAAAACTTTGTGCTGTACATTTAAACACAGATTTATAAAACTGATAATTTTTTAAGAAGAAAAGAGATATCATTAATTGTTAATACATTTCTTTATCAAGTTTAAGTTTATACGTTTGAACAACAACAAAAATATGCATTATGGTGGAGACTATGTAAAGATGATTAATTTGGAAAAGTTCTTGCCATTCGCAATAGTAATAGCCAGATGCATCAGAATGCATTTGTAATCCCAACTCAGTAGTTGGAGATAAGAGAATCCTTGAAGCATAAGAGTTCGTGAACTGAGTCACCATTGTGTAGATATTTCAAAATTTGAATCATTTCTTTGTGGACTAAAACTTTTTATAACTTACAGATTTCAAAAAGAATTTCTTGGAGAATTGAAGTACATTAAAAGTAGGCTTCTTGAGACTCTGGCATTGAACAATTCATGTTTTTCAGAAAATTCTGAGACATATAAGAAGTAAGGATTGCTAAGGAGGGATCATCTCACTTCTCCAATTGTCTGAAAGTTCTTCATAGAATTATAGGATCCAAGCTTGAGTAATTTTCTGCCAATGCTAGGGTCTACTTTTAGTGATACCTATCTTTGAATGATTGATGTGCCTGTATGTAACCCCTCACTCATACTTCTATATGTAAGCTTCTCAAACTCACTGGTTTACTAGGTTGAACCTTGGTAATTTCTTACTAAAATCTTTCATCAGTTCCTAATTTGGGATGAGCAGACTTTTGATTAAAAGTCCCCATAAAAATTATCAGAAGCAGTAGATAAATTATGAATTCTACTAAAAACTTTTTCACAAATATCTAAGGTGGAAAGTAATTGAGAACAATTCTTGTACTGGCTAGTTTGATCTAAATTTGAGACAAAATATAGTTATTTGAAAGAGCCTTAGTTTTTTTTAAGTCTCTATAAGATTAGGCTGCAGCAAGAATGTCCGTCATTCATTTTCTTAGTGACTAATGGGGAAAAAGGAGCTAATCCACTGTGGTTATCCTCATACCCAGGCTTGTGGTACTAGGCTAAGAAAGAAGGCCAAGCAAGTCAAGGAGAGAAAGTAACTAAAGAGCAATTCTTTATGGTCTCTGTATCAGCTCCTGTCTCTAGTTTCCTGGGTGGTTTGAGTTTCTGTTCTGATTGACTTTAATGATAAATTAGTGATGTAGAAACTAAAGCCAACGAAAGCCTTTCCTCTCCTTGTTGTTGTGGTTATGGTTTCTCATCATAGCAATGACAACACTAATATGACTATACCCAGCTACGAAAGTCTATTCAATTTGTGTATACACATAAATACAAGTAAATAACTAAATGTAAATAACAGGGTTTGGAGTATAAAAATTTTCTAAAGTTAATTTAAAATTCAATATTATAAATCAACAGCTTCCATTTTAGTAATAAACAATAATTGTATGGATTCAAAGTTTAATTTTATTTTGCAAATATGTCATATGAAAGTAATTCATAAATGATGAAACTCAAAAATGTACCAAGTGAAACATAAATTGGTAGTATTAAAACATCTATAGTGTTACTGAAGATAAAATTGCATATTGTCTCAATTTTTATAGGACACACAAGTTTCAATATTAAATGATTCCATTAAAAACGTAGTTTCATTAATTAAAGTGGTTAATTTCATAAGGACAAGATAAGTAACTGCTTGACATTCTCTGTTTTTGAATATTTAATATTAGCTTTTAATATAATAGAGTTCAGACATTTTAGTATAATTGAAGATATTAAACCATTTGGAAATTGACAAATTCAAATTTCAAAACCTGGACAAACATTGAATATAACATAATTCTCATTATTATAATTACATGTGAAGTATACTACTTAAAAATTGTTTTGTGACTTAAATTTTTTTATAGAATTATAATTTACAAAGTAATGTATTAACATTTATGAACTAAGAGAAATATATAAAAAGAACTCATAAAGACAACTTTTTAAAAATCTGAAACATAGTATTGGATACATGGGAACAGTATTGATAGTCCTCTGATGAGAAATCTGTTAGATAACATTTCAAATTGATCAACATATTTCTTATAATAACTTATTATACTGTAAGTAATTTTGTTGATATAACTATAACAAACAAAACTAAACTAAATATTGTAGGGTTACAAAAGTGAATACAAATATGTATATGACACTAATAAAGAATAAACATGTAAGTCTTTAGGCAAGTGATAGATGAACTTCTTCCCTAAATAAACAAAACAGAAATATACTACAGAGCTTGAGCAAAAAAAAATTATGGTGGGTTCAGAAAAAAATATTTATTTTTCTTATTTGACCTAATCTAACATTCTCTTGACTTTAGGTAAAGGGAAACATTAATAATTTAACTGATTAGTAAAAACCTGGTTTTGTTTAAGATCTAGGTCAGTTAAATTGGATTGGATTAAATAATTATACAGGAAAAACTATGCTATGAGAGACTTTCTAAGATTAACTGAGTTAAAAAATCTCAGTGAATACAGAGGTTTGTTGTATCTTACTCAAAAATGGTCACTGATTTCATTTGAAAGCTATAAGCATTGGAAAAACATGTCCTTTTCTTCCAAATATAATTAATAATATTAACCTTAGGTATCATATCAAAGTTAACACAAAAAAGACACAAACATATGGACCCAAATATATGTGCTTTGAAATGTTAATTAGGTTTAAATTTTCAAAGTTTATCAAATACAAGAATTGAGTTGTTAGGGATGCAGAGAAAACTTCTGCAGATGGCTAGACTACACAATAAAGTACCAATACAGTAACCAAACTGCTTTCTGATACAGAACTTGTTTTCAACATGAACATTCTGCTGAGCTGAAGCCAAACTGTGAGTCTCTTCATCTCATGGCATAAGCAAATGATGACCATGAGTTTCTGCCATGGGTGATTTGATGGATGAGTTTCTGCCAACATTCTCTAGTACATAGGATTCTCTAATTGTATGTGACTCGGACAAGGAGTGAAAGAGAGCATCTTTGATGTGGTGTGTTCAATAATTTCATAAGTCTTGTTTTTCTCATATAGTTTTGATCAGCTGATGGATCAATGGGTTCTTGATTAATTTTGATAGGTCCATATGTGTAAGTATGCTGCATATTACTCTTTGCTGCCTATTCTGACCAGACATGTGATTATTTGTGTGTGTGTGTGTGTGTGTGTGTGTGTGTGTGTGTGTGTGTGTGTGGAAGATATACAATGACTTTGTCATATTATTTTGTTCAAATTGTTCAAAATGTTATTTATAAATGTTCAGGCACTGCCTGAAAGAACTGTCTTCTACACTATAGA
This sequence comes from Sigmodon hispidus, assembly GCA_004025045.1. NCBI lineage: Eukaryota > Metazoa > Chordata > Mammalia > Rodentia > Cricetidae > Sigmodon > Sigmodon hispidus. The sequence goes on along the minus strand of PVIH01006208.1, from coordinate 100,739 downwards.
ATAAATTAAAATAAGTAAGAGTGTCATCCCCACAACAGCCTTCTTTTATTTCTTTAATGGAGTTATTCTATATACATATTATAGCCCTAAAGTACAATATCTCTTTTGATTATGTCTATATTGACACACAGTTTTGTAAAGTGCCTTTTGTATTTGCATTGTCAAACTTCTTTTTTCAGGTGTTTGCGTGTGTGTTTATTTTTAAATTTGACTAGTCTTTTTCTGAATTTTTTAAAAATATTACTATGAAATTAGAAACATGTTTTTAGAATATGCTTGTTCCGTGCTGTTTCTGAGATAAGCATAAAATTGCTCAGTATGAAATAAAAATAGATATAGATTTATAGCAGGTATAGTTGAATTACAAACATAGAAGTATGAAGAGAATATAAAAAGGTAGTGTCTATTATATCACCACTAAATTATAGGTAGCAGCAAAATTAATTTGTTGTAATTATGATATATACATAGTGAAAAGTGTTACTCTTTTTAAACTAGTAAGTGGAATATTATTCTGATACTAAAAGGTAGTGTCAGAAGACGTGAATGAGAACTATCAGGATGAATCACACTTAAGAGGGGACTTCAAATATGTCATATCAGCTTCCTTGCTATGGAAACTAGAAACCATTAATGAGAACATGTTAAGCCTTTGAGCTCATGGTCATCGTGGTTCTTATAAATAAATTACTTCTTCTTAGGAAAAGTTAAATGAACTAGCCTATATGAGATAAAGTATTAAATTAGAAGGGGCATCAAATGACAAGGGATTTTCCCTTAAATTTTATGCCACTAATGTTTTAGGGTATCTTATAGAAAACTACTACAGTTAGCCACAGGATTTATAATTGGGTGAGATTGACAATGGTGTTTCTCCTTTGGTAACATGTATAGTACCTTCTAGAACTTTGAATGCTAGCCTGTAAAATGAAGCTGATAATTTGGTCCTAACTCATTGAGATTCTCTATATCTAGTGTTGTAAGTTGTTTTCTTGTTTTGTTTGTTTTGAAGGAGAAAAAGAACAAAACTTTTCGTGAGAAAAAAGAGTGGAGAAAATTATAATTCTAGTGGGAAAAGAAAGAACATTTTTACTAATGTTAGGATTTTTCTGGAAATACAAAATGAAGAACAAATTTGTGAGGAAAACTTAATGATAATCATAAATGTTCCCTGAAGTGTAGCATTAAATTTAAAGCATAACTTTAAATTTTCAGAGATAATTAAAATATTGTTGAGGTCCATATTTTTAAGAGACTGAATCTAAGTACTGATGACTAACTCAAACATACAAAATTAAGAGCTATAAATCATCCCACGGTAGTTATTCTGATGCTTCTTTGGAAGAAATGAATGCTGTAACTTGACATATTTCTGGTATCAGCCTTACCATGTATCAGTCTTTCATATATATATATATATATATATATATATATATATATATATATATACATACATTCTGTGCAGTAGTTTTGCAGCAACAATATGAATACCTTTCCAAATGCATACACACAGACACACACACACACACAGACACAAATACGGGTGGGGTTATATAGAGAGTATCAGCTTTATTCAGTTGTGACCGTAAAAGTTAAATGTATAAAATATAACCATGATGCATCGAGAAAACAAAGATGGCTAAGCCATAAAACGTTCTACATAAAAAGAAGTCTTCTGAAAATAATTCATATTCCAAAGCCCTCAAATTAATTAAATTTTACATTCAGAAAATTAGTAGAAGTTATTGAATTTGGAAGGCTGTTCTTTTCCTAAATAAGTATTTTCTTGTTTTGAAGGAAAGCCAATCATGTGTGCTCCCTTTTAGTATAAATAAACTAATTTATGTAAGAACACTTAGAAAAATTTTGGCACCCATGAAGACATGCCTAAATATTCATTATGTTCTTCTTCATAAAGAGTTGTCCTGTGTGCAGAATAAAAAAAAATGATAACACAAGCAATAATTTAGTAGCACTGAAAAAATTAAGAATTAGATAAAAGCCCAAGTGAAGCAATGAGCAAACAGAAGTATGGCATAAAATACAGGACAGGGAGATGTTGAAGACTGGGGAAATATCACAGATAAAGAAGCACTTTCTTCCCATGTTTATGCTCAGCTTACATTTTGTAGATTAAAGAAATGAATAAAACCCAGTAAAAATGCTATTCCAATATAATCTGTATGAAAACTATATATATTTGCAAAGAATTATTGACTCTGAAAATAAAGTGTCAGCTTCAGCCTTTTGGAAAAAAGACTTATTCATTTGTTTTCATAGATTTTGTAGCTACTATATCATCATGTTGTTTGTCTTATCTTCAATGTCCTTTTTGGCCTTGATTTTCAGGCAAATGTAAATCACACGCCTTTAGAATTATGGATCCTGGTGATTCAAAAGGTAATCTTGCAAACACAGCAGGGAAATATATGATTTGCAAATTGCTTAACTGACATCCAGGCTATTACCCTAAAATATTGCTGCAGAATTCATTTCATAATATTTCAGCTTGATTATATTTTAAAACTTTACCTTCCTCCAGATAAATATATAGCCTTTCATTTGCATACTTTCATTTTGTTAAATTGTATGTGTATTGAGAGGCAGAATACTTTGTCAAGATGACCAAAAGTTCTTCATTTCAAGTGATGTATCTTAAATCTGTTAAATTCCTATTGCTTTTTAATTTTTTTGTGTAAGATTTCTTATAATTTCAAATTTTGACAGCATTTGCTATAATTTTACTTTAAAACTTTACAAAATACTTTCAAGTTTGGATTATGCTTATTCAATGAACTCTGTCTACTAAACATAGGAATCACCTTTAGGGATTTGAATGATGATCATATCATCTATGTAATTTCAACAATCTTGTATTCTTTTCCTACAATGAACATTGGAATATACTCACTAATTTTATGCAGCCTTCTTTCACTCAAGTTGTTCGTGCTGCCCAATTTAGAACTGCATTCTTATAGTCTCTCCTTAAATATACATTTAATAATGACATTGGCACTATTGCAGTTGTATGTTCTAATGTTTATAGAATTACATATATAAATTAGAAATATCTATATCTTGTCTGTCATTATCCTATCCAACAGAAATCACAGGTATAATTGGTTAATTAGTGTTCAGCATAAAAGATATCAGACATTGGTTCACTGACAAATCGTAAGATAACTCAAAGTTAGAAGGAGGTAGTACAGATTTTCACTAAAAATTATTTTTCCCAAAGCTGATGTTAGTTTAAATCGATGACAGATTAATAAGAATGAATGTGAAATATTACAAATACATATATAAAGAGAGAGCAGGTACTATAATTTGGGATAAAACTATTTTTAGACTGTAGTTTGAACTTTATATCACTTAGATTTAAAAAAGGAATGAAAATAAAAATAGCAAGAAATTAGTTTAGCATAAATTTTATTATCAATACAAACAGATTTATAATATGAAATTTTCCTTATTTTCAAATATACAGACAATTTTAATTTTGATGAACTAACCTTTTAATTTTCACTGTGTACAGTCATTAAGAATTAATATTAATCTGAATCAGTACTGAAAATGGAAAAAAGAAAAGACTGAAGAAGTAATTCAGTTGTTAAAGGAAAAGTACCTACTTGCAGGTTGATGGTATGGGTTCTAATCCTCAGGACATATGCATAAATCTAGTAGTGGGATAATGATCTTGTTATACCAGCTTTAAAGGAACAAACTATGATTTTCTTTAAGTTCATTGGTCAGATATTTTTGTTCAGTGGTAACAGAGTTTTGGTTTGAGGAACTGATTCCACATCAAAAAGTAAAGGGACCAAGACAGGAAAGATATGCAATGTCCACCATTGGCTAACACATATATGTACAAAGACACACATATACACACATGTACACATACATATAGGAAACTGAAGTAGATAAAGCACATACTGAGGTTAAATCTGGCTTGTGCATCTCTTCACCTTCTTCAGATACATTTCATTTTGCACTCCATGCTGTCAAAGCAACACTATGTGTTCATCTCTAAATGAGTCATCCTTTTCTTAAGTCTCTAGTCTCAGTGGACACTAGATATCAGAAGCATATTTCTTAAAAAGCATTTCATAAAAAGGGGAAAACACAGCTAGCTCGTCACCTGCCAAGAAAAGTCAGAAATATATTCTTCTCAGGACTGCTATACATGGAGTAGTTGATCACTGATTGTCTTTCCTTAGTGATGTATGTATTGATAATATATTGAAACATGAAAGCAACTTTACATTCTTATATCTTTCTAAAAGACATTTAGAAAAAAATGTCCCCATAGAAAGATCTGTTTTAGGTCCTGTACTTAGGTTGTATTACACTGCATTAAATTTATAATGTAAACTTGACTGTGGCCTAAATTATCTACAAATATTAACTAGCATCTAACACATGAGCATTATTATGATATTTTTATATCAACTTGTCACACATTAGGACAACCTCAATAGATAGCTACATCTGAGGAATGTCCTAATTCCTTGATATGAAATGCCTATCTATTTGTGGGTGGTATCTTGTTGCACTCCATCAAAAGAGGCTATAGGAAAAAAAAAACTTGCTTTGTGGCAGTTTGGCCCACATTTTGCTACAAAGTTGATTTGTCCTGCTGCTGCTGCTGCTATTGATAATGATAATGAGGAGGAGGAGGAGGAGGGGATGAGTAAGAAAATGTCTTCTGTGCTATCACAACCAATATTTCTAAGCTTTCACCTTTGACTATAGAGCAATGGCTCTCCAGGAGTGTTCTAGATTCTATATGTGCTAGATTGAAATCCAGTCTCCTGGACTGAGAAACTTTTGTTATTAAACCATATCATCAACTGTGAATGATGGCCATTGTGGACCTCCTCTGACTACTAAGGATATATTTCTGTTGATATTAATATTTGAATGTGGAACTACTTAAACTATGGCATTGCTTTTATTTTAATGCAAACAGATTTATCTATTTTTACCTTTCTAATATTTGTCATGAATATGAAAATAGATTTTTATTTTGTCATATATAAGATAAATATAATTCATCTTTATTCTAATAGACTTTATAAATTTTTTCAATCATTGATTACATATTATATCTAATATTGATAATTCTCTCATGTTTAATATAGAAATTTTAGATTTTTAAAAATTTAGTATGTAAACAACACTCTGGATCCACTATGCCTGTGTGCCAGAAGAGGGCACAAGATCTCAAGATAGATGGTGGAGAGCCAACATGTGGTTGCTGGGAATTGAACACAGGAACTCTGGAAGAACAGTCAGTGCTCTTAACCTCTGAGCCATCTTTCCAGCCCTTAATGTAGAACTTTTAAATGTCATTTCAGATCACATTTCTTCTCTGTAAAAATAAATTACCATCACAGAATTTAAAGTAACTAAAAATAAATTTATCTATATATGATACATCCTAACCAATTGAAACAACCCTTTTTTCATTTCTTAAAAATTACACCTGCTAGGTCATTTGCTGCTCTTTTTCTGCCTTAGTCAGAAAGCAACCACTTTAACATTTCTTTCCACTTAAAGGATCTTTCTGTAAAAACAGGTATTTGGGTGAGTTTGGACACAGGATAGAATCTGTTGTGCAGGGGTCTCCTTAAATCTTGACTCAATTTATGAAAAGACTTTATGAACAAGACACCTATTGCAAAATGACAAAGATCAACAATTAATAAATTGAATCTCATGAAACTGAAAAGCTTCTATGTGGCAAAGAAAATCTTTATTCAGACAAAGAGGCAGGCTACAAAGCAGGAAATCATCTTTACCAATTGCACATGTCATAGATGGTTGATATTCATAATGTATTAACTAAAGATAATATCTTGGACAAAAAAACACAAGTAAAAATGGAATACAGAACTAAGCAGAGATCTCTCAAAGGTGAAACACAAATGGATGGCAAATACTTAAATGTTTGACCTGCTATGTCAGCAGATAAATGTAAATCCAAACCACCATGAGATTTGATCTTTCTTTTTATGTTTTTTTTATTATTATGAATAAAGAAGTCACATTTTCTATCCTTGTATATCCATATTCAAGGTCCCTTTCCTCTCTCACCAAATCAGGTTATTCTCTTTTCTCCACATCTCCCCAACCCCCAATGGACAGGCAGTCCCAAGATCCCACAGTCCAAATATTGCTTGGTTCAGTCTCCACTCCTAGCAAATCCAGTTTTCTCACCCCAACATCAAGACTGAGTCAGGTGTTCCTCTAGAGAGAGTGGGCACCAATGAGTCAGTCCAAGGTGTTTTCAATCCCAAGCCCTAACCCTAAACCTATCCCTAACCCTAACCCAAAAACCTATGAACACCTGATATTAGATAAAGAGGCCCAAATTGTTCAATGGAAAAAAGATAATATATTTAACAAATGGTGTTGGCATAGCTGGATGGTAGTGTGTAGAAAAATTCAAATAGATCCAAGCCTCTCACCCTGCATAAAACTTAAATCCAAGTGGATCAAAGATCTCAACATAAACCTTTGAACTTGATAAAAAAGAAAGTGGGAAATACACTTCTACAAATTGACACAGGTGACCACTTCCTAAATATAACACCAGTGGCACGGACACTAAGATCAACAATCAATAAGTGGGAGCTCCTGAATCTGAGAAGCTTTGGTAAAGCCAAGGAAACTATCAATAGGACAAAACAACAGCCTACAGAATGGGAAAAGATTTTCACCAAACCTACAAGTGATATAGGACTGATCTCTAAGATATATAAAGAACTCAAGAATCTAGTACCCAAAACCTTGAATAACCCAATCAAAAAATGGAGTTCACATCTAAAAAAGGAATTCTCAGCAGAAGAATTATGAATGGATGAAAAGCACCTGAAAAACTGCTGGACATCTTTAGCCATCAGAGAATTGAAAATCAAAACAACTTTGAGATACCACCTGACACCTGCTAGATTGACTAAGATAAAAGACACAAATGACAGCCTATGATGGAGAGGGTTCAAAGCAAGTGGAACACTCCTCCATTGTTGGTGAGATTTTAAGCTTGTTCAGCCACTCTGGAATGCAGTATGATGGTTTCTCAGAAAACTGAAAATCAATCTCCCCAAAGACCCAGCAATACTACATTTGGGTGTACACACTAAAGATGCACGGTCGCACTCCAATGGCATTAGGTAACTATGTTCATAGCAGCATTATTTGTAATAGCAAGAACATGGAAACAACCTAGATGTCCCTCAACTGAAGAATGGACTAACAATCTGTGGTACATCTACACAAAGAAGTACTACTTAGCAGTAAGAAAAAAATGGTATCCTAAAATTTGCAGACAAATGTTGGATTTGGAGAATATCCTCCTGAGCGAGGTATCAGAAACCCAAAAGATATTCAGGGGATGTTCTCACTCATTAGTGGACTCTAAAAAAGAGAGATAGAGATATTTGATCTTTCAAGAGTTGAAATGCCAAGTCTAATAAAAACAATTGACATTCCATGATGGCATGACTGTGGAATAAGGAGAATACCCGTCACTTGTTGGTAGGAGTACAAACTTGTTCAGACACTATGAAGAACATTGTGGTTGTTCCTCAGAATGCTGATAGTATATATACATTAAGATTCAACTACAATACCCTTGGATATTTACTCAAAAGACTCTGAATCCTATTACTTACACATTAGTTTACCCTTGTTCATTGCTGCTCTCTTCATAATATCCAGAAATTAGAAACAACTTTAATATATAAAGTAGTTACAAAATGAAATAATATTCTGCTATCTAATATCAAGAAATCTATGTAAAAATGGTTGCATCCACCAAAATATTATTTTAAGTGAAGTAATTTACATCCTAAAGGACAAATATTGTACATTTTTTCTTTAATGTGTGGTTAGCACTTAAATCTTCATAGACATGATATAATCTATATAACAACAGATATTAGATATAGGAGAAATAAAGAATCTCCTTGGTTTAGGAATATAAATTTCTTATATGGAGGAAGGAAATACACTAGAATGGACAAATTAAACTAAGATAAGTGGGAAGATAAAGCTAAGAAAATAGAGCTAAGGTTGCTGGTAGGCAGTTATCACTAAGGACAGTTTAAGGTGTCATAGAAAATCTACTTCAGTAAAGGATGAATACATATATAAAGAGTAACAAAATAATGCAAGTGATAATGTCCCAGCTATAAATCTTTTATCAAGTAAAACATGCAGTGCTAAGAATGGATTATATATAATTGAGTTGTTCACAAATCCATTCCATTGGAACTCCCAAATAATCAAGGCTATTTACAATCCTATTAAATGATATTGACAGACTAATAACAAAACCATATTGTTGGAAAATCACTTTATTTCTTATAGAACAGAGAGTTGTGTTGGTGCCTTACTGAAACTTCACCCATTCTAAATAGTATTCATGGTACTGAGTATTTTTTTGTCTACTACTAGGAGACAAATTAAACATCAAACTAGCTACAACACTGTGATCTACAATGTGATCTGCTTCATGTTAAGCTGGTTTAATAATAGAATACATTTTGGGGACTGACCAATAATGCTGTGATTATATTTAAAGCCTAGTACAAGAAATAGAACCCTGTCTGGCTTTAGTGGTCAGGAACCTAAAACTAGATAGTGTATGGATCTAGGGGAAACCCAAATACTATTGTACTGCTACATAGCATAGCTATAAATGGTTGCTAAGGACATTCTGCTATACATACATAATTCAGTTTCTCACTCAGCCATTGTTGTAGAAAGTTTCCCGAGCCCATTTGCACCCAGAGTTTGTAACCTGGTCCACAGCGGCTTTTGTCCCCCAATGAAATGAATCACACGCTTATGTTATCTTTATACTGTTTGGCCCATATCTTAAGCACATTATTAGCTAGCTCTTTCATCTTAATTCAACCCATTTTCAGTAATCTGTCTGCCACATGGCCCACAGCCTGTGGCTCACCTGCTCCTCTTACATGTTCCTCCTTCAGGGTTTGGATGGCTACTGACTAACTCCACCCTTCTCCTACCTGCCTGTGCTCTGATCTTCCACCCACTTTTACGGGGCTCTTCATAGGCCAACACAGTCCTTTATTTACAGCATACAGAGAGCATTTCCACTACATTTCTTCTTTTCTGTCTAATTAAAAAGGAAGGTTTTAATTCTCATATAGCAAAGTTACAACAGATCAGCTCTCAAGCAGGAATTACAGTCACAATATCTAGTCTATTTGTAATTAACAAACTTAAAGAAAATATTTTATTATCTATCTTATTTTTGTGAGTTTAAAGTTTCATATTTAATATATCTTTTAAACTAAAAAGAACTATACCTATAATTATTAACCTTTCAACCACACTAAAGATCACAGAAGGATATAATATTATCTTAATAAACAGGAAGTGCAAGCAACTTCCAAAGTCTAGAAAATGACAGAGATAACACCTGTCTGCCTAGACAGTCACCCAAAGATCTTTTGTAACATTGGGGCATCCATCTTTAGCCTATATGGCCCAAAGTCTCTGGCATACCTTTAAGTGATGCAGAAAATCTGACATAGTCTATCAGTTGTTTCTCCTTATGTCCTGAAGAATGCCTGGCAATGTTTTCTGCAAAGCAGAAAACATTGGCTTTTTCTGCCAATAGTTAGAGGTCACTTTCTAATGGAACCTGTGTGTCTAGTTTATATAGTATACTATCAAGCAGTCAATACCAGAACAGTTTCTTGTCCAGTGGCTAACTGTTGCCACAAAGTAAATTTTACATGAAGTTTTTCAATGTCCATCATTTTTTTGAAATACATTGGTGCTGCCAGGAGCAGACCTGTCTCACTGTTCAGAAAAGTCTAAGTTCTAAAAATATTTTAAATGCCATATTTTGCATGTCTTTGAAGTGGGTGAAGACTACCTAATTGAAATACATCTTTGTATACCTATAAAAACCTAACTAACATGACTATAAGTTTGGTTTTTCATAGATGACTATTAATCTGCATTTCTCAATTACACATTACAATTTTAAATGAGTTACATCAGCATCATACCTTAATCAAGAGCAGAAAAATACATACAGCATAACAAAATTGACTTTAAGTTTATATCCATAAATCAAAATCTAATTATCTTTTCTAATCATTTCTATATCATATCCTCCCCCCCTTTCTTTAAGATTATCTATGACCATTAACTATTTGTAATGAAAACAAACATTAATAAGTAATATTTTGGGGAAATTGGATGCAGCCCTTTTTTTATTACTTTTTGCTGTCAAAGGACGATGATGATCTCATGGGGTCTTGAGGCTGGATCATCTCAACTGGCAATCTTGGAAGCTGAAGATGTTTAGGTGGCCTTGGCAAATGGAACCACATTTGCCTAGAACCAATCTATATGTTTTGATCTTTTGTGGAGACAAAAGCAAAAACTCTTCTTTTAAGTAACATATTTTTATAAACAGATTTTAAAGTCAAGATATCTTTAAAGTATATGTATTTTTTTTAATTTAGCAGCCTTAGTAATCACTTGGTTTTTTGTAGTTAGCTTATTAAAAGTTAAAAAATTAAAAGAAAACACAATAACTGTAATTTAGACTCTTTGCTTATTTGTCATCTTTATGTGGTCTTTTTACCTTTATTTTTTATTTTTCTTTTTGAAAGGGCATTCTTTACCCTTTATGTTTCTCTCTCTCTCTTTCTCTGAAGCCTATGTATATTTTATATACATTGTACCCCGTTTAGAGGTTTTGTGAGTCTAAATTTGTTTTATTGAAAATTTTTAATCATTTTTTAACCCAAAGAGCTTTTAAAATGCTGGTATCACTTTAATTGTTGACTCTGCCCCTTTTGGCAGCTTTTTAATATGGCAAAGGAGCCCTCTGTATCTCTGCTGCTGCCGGCAAACAGAGCGGACTCAGGAAATGCTGCTATCAGAAAAACCGTTTTTAACTCTCTTTCCTTTTTGTTCAATATAAGCAGACACCTTAAATCAATCACACTTTTGCCAAGCCTTCTGTGAAATGTATGAGTTTAAGCTGTATGCTGAAGATGCGCCATTTTTAAATTTAAGCCTGAACACCATGCTGTCTCTGTTCCATAAATCAATTCAAATATGTAATTTAGAAAACCGCCTTTGGCTGTGTTTCAGTGATCTAGAACGCTCTTTAGTTTTTTAAACTTTTCAGGATTTATGCAGGTGTTTGGCCACGTTGGGAAGCCATATGTTGTAATACGTTCCTCAGCCCGTTTGGGCCTGGAGTTTTGGAACGTAGTCTGAGGCAGCTTTTGTCCCCAAAGAAATTAATCAGACACTTATATTAACTTTATACTGTTTGCCCCATGTTTCACGCACATTACTAGCTAGCTCTTTCATCTTAAATCAATCCATTTCTACTATTCTAACAACCACATTCCTCACTGTGGCTCACCTGTGTTTCTTACATGTCTGTCTTCTTCGGGGGTCAGATGGAGACTGACTAACGCCACCCTTCTCCTACCTGCCTGTCCTCTGATTCTCCACCCACTTCTATGGTGCTCTACATAGGCCAAACCAGTTACTTTATTTACATCATACAGAGAACATTTCCACCACAGCCATCATTAGAGAAGTTTCATGCTGCAGTACATGGAAACAAATTGATAGATTACAGCTGAGCAATGTACAGAGTGAGAGACCTTAAAACACTCAGTCCTAAATGGGATGTCTTCATCAAACTATTCCCCTCAGGCCTCAGCAAACCATGAGAAAGAGAACATGGAGTTTTTAAAAGCTAGAGGAGATGATTGATAAAAGGAAAACATAAGCTACTTGACATAACAGCCTGAAACACATACAAACTCAAAGACACTACAGTGACACACATAGGACCTACATAGGTCCTATTAATAATTGTTCTTCTTAATGTCTATACTATTTAGAGTTCTGTCAGAAAGACCTATACTTCAAAGTTCAAGCATTACCTGCTCCTTCTCCTTTGTCAGATTCAAGTTATCAGGTCTTATATCCTGATTCTTTTTCTATATTGAAATGAGCTTTGTACACAGTGGCATGTTTTAAATACTGTTTGGAATGGTATTATTTTATTTTTTCTCAGAAAATTTCCATTTTTATGTATATAGGTTGCTGTTTTATGTTAATTTTGTATTATGGTAATTTGCTAAATATATTTAAAAGCTGTACTGTAGGAGGTTCCTGGAAATCATTAGGGTTTTTTATGTGTATATTATCATATGCAAAGGAGGCTAGTGAGTTTTGTTTCCCAACTGCATATCTTTTATATACTTTGTTAAGTAGATATACAGACTCCTAATAACTTCTTGCAGAAGCTTCTTTTTGCAGTAGATGATGATTAACACATAAGTACAGAATTGGTTTCATGAAATAAAAGAGTATAAAATATTAAGAACAAAATGTGACATCAGTTTTCTACCCCAGAGTTCCAAAATATAGAGACCATGATGAAATAGTAAAAGGAATTTATAGTAGCTAGAGAAAGTATATGACTACAATGAGAAATTGTTTTCCAGAAACAAAACAGTTACACTTATGAACTCACATGTTGTGTGAGAGCATGCACAAGGTCTGTATAAGTTTTAGGTGGATAAAATTCTGCTGGAAAAGAGAAGTGTTCATGAAGTCTCACTGATAGCTGAAGACAGATTGGAAATTTGTAACTTCTGGAATATTGATCTCAATTTTCTTCAAAAATATGATCCCTAGTTAAGTCAACTAAACTCTAGTGCCCACCCATCAGCCTCAGAGATGGTAATCAGGACAAACAGGACATGGTGGTCTTAATGAATAAAAATAAGGCACAAAGTTGATTGTGTAGGGAAGGGAAATGAATCTGAGAGGAACTAGGATAATGGTTGATGTGAGATATTCAGTAAACATCAAGTTAGAAAATATCCCAACAATATGAGACAACTGACACTGGTTTTCAGTAAGAAATACTCAGAAGTGTTTTTAGGTAACATATAAATTAGAGCTCCAAAGGGAAATCCATTACATAATTAGAAATAACAGATAATATCTGAAGAATATGGCTGGATATACAAAAGCAATTGTTCTTTAGATAAATGAGTAGGAAATTAGCAATGTTCTGACACTAACACAAGAATAATTTCTTCTCATTTATGTGATTACCACATTTTTTTAAATTTCAACAATTTAAGAAATGTATTTCATTTTAAATCATGTATATGTTTGTGATTCTCTTTTTAGGTTTTCTCATGTGATTGTATATGGCTGAGGATGTCTCAATGTTCCTAGAACTAAAGTTATAGGTGGTTGTGAGCTGCCAGGCAACTATTCCATTCTCTTCAAGCACATTGTACAATGTTGATTATCCTCTACCCCTGAGAGTCAGGATGCTGGTTATTCTGTCTTTAACTGATCGGAAGGTATCTATCCATTTTAAGGAAGACAAATTAATCCACTCAAGTCTATTTTGGTAAATACTTTTTAGATTTTATTTTTATTTATTACTTGAAAGTTTTATACATAAATATAATGAATCTTGGTTATAGTTACTCTTCATACCCATGTATAAATTTTCTTAAGACAGCCATCACAAACCCATCAAATTTCACATGTAACTCTCTAAGTATTGATTAATTAATACATTTTAATTCTGTATTATTAGTTTTGCCTTTATGGGAATAAATGTGTAGGAATCCATGGTGGCATAGGGAATCTATGTGCAGCCACAGTTGTAAAAGATGAGTTTCTTTTCACATGGAGCCATCAGCTACCAATAATTCCTCAGCTAGGTCTGAGCCTCTGAGCTCCTTCTCTGTAGATGTTAAATGGGCATGGATAGGTCTTGTGTAGGAAGCTAGGTGAATTCACATGTTATTCCAGAGGACAGGGCTTCACAGCACCAGTCCCCTTCTTCCAACTTTTACATTTTCTTTTAGTACTTTTATATATGAGTTCCTCTGAACATTTCAGGGAAGAGTTGGAAATATTAAATAGGTTCAAAATACCTTAAAATGAATACACTGACCGCAGTAGCTAACATATCTAATATTATGAGCCAATTAATTTGACATAAAACAATCTTTACTGATAAGAATAGAAAATTACATTTTATGTAGAACACACATAGAAATAGAAATATGTAGAACACACATAGAAATAGAAATAATTGAGAAAATTTTCAAGAGAAAGCTGAACAGGCAGTGATGACAGACTATTCACAGTACCCAGAGTGTCAGAAAATGTCATAAAGAGAAACTGTATTGGTGTGAGAGATTTGGTAAGCATTCATGGTTTTTATGTTTTTTGTTTGGCTGGTTTTTTTTTTATTTTGCTAAAGACAGAAGAAAATTTTGATGTTTGGGAAAAAGATCAGGATGGTAATTCACCTGTGCTTGCTGATACCCAATGAGGATAGATACCTCAAATCCACAGAAGGCATCATGGTAGATATATTTATAAAAATTAAATAAAGATGACAAATACACTCTCCTGGATATGATATTACCATCTGGTATGTGGTTAAATTTGTACACCTGAATTCCAGTGGTAGATGTCAAAGATTAAGGAAATATAAAAGTAGCCAGAGAACAATGATATTGACAGTATTATAATAAGTATTTTAAAGTATATAGAAGTAAGTTACTAAAGAGTAAAGAAAATGAAAACTTTGTCATTAGGTAGAAGTTGTAGCTAAATTAATTTTTCAATGGACATATGAAAGAAAAAGAAGAAAGATATAATAAATATAGGAGCAAATTTTGGAAAGCAAAGAAATTTATGTTTTTGCAAATATCTTTAAAAAAGTTCAGAATCTTTATATTTAGGAAACATAAAAATTAAAATTAGAATATTATAAAAAAAAATTCTACACATTCAGTTTGGAAATAAATACATCTAGAGAGAAAGTTGAAATTTCTGCCACCATGTTGTTTGTAGTGTGAATGAACAGAAGACAGAAGTGCTACAGATGCTGTATCTCCAAATATGAAATAATGGGCATAACTGTTAGTCAAAGGAAAACTAGGAGTTAGGGGATATGGTCTTTCATGTAGCGTTTGGTCATTTAAATTGAAGTTGTTTCATCTATATGTAACCAGCCCTTTTTCCAAACTTACTTTCCCAAATAAAAGCTATTTTTAAAATAATGCTGTAGCTTTTCAATTATTGCAGAGGAAGTTAAAATATACATTCAACTATTTATAATTGTTACTTTTCATTTTTACCACTTTTAAGTCATATTTGAACTTAACTACCTTATTGGAAAAATAGGCAATATTAAGAGGAAGTGTGGCTATCATCAAACTATATTTTGGGGAATAGACAAAAAATATTGCTGAATTAAATATAGGGAAATACAATTATAAGACATATAAGCCACAATTTTGAGCTATGACTGCTTCAATAGGAGCCCCAAACTTAAGATGTGGTAGTCATATTTTAAAGTTGTTAGTTCTCAAAAATGTGGAAAATAATTATATTTTAGGGGTAGAAATTGTCTAGTATAAGAACTTAAGCATTGAAACCATTTGTGAAAGAATATGCATTGCTCATTATAGTAATAAATTAAATCTCAATTTGTCAGTTGAATTTAAATTTGATCAGCATTAGAATGATCAGAAGTTGGGAGGGGGAAGGGAGTTTGAACAAGGGATATATGGATAAAAAATGAGATTTTATTAAAAAATAAATTTAAAAACAATATAAAGAAATGCATACCAAGAATCTGGTTAAATAATTCATTAATGTCATAGACTTATATTTGACACTTAGATTGTTATTAGAATTACAGATTAAAACTGCTGTCTATAGCTACACAGAATGCAATATTAGTTTAATTGTATTTTTTACAAGATTAATATGTTATCCATACTTATACTTTATTATTGTTGAGCATTATACCTATATATATATATACAAGTATTACATTAATTTTACACACACGCATGTCAAAGTAGCATAACCAAGTGCTTTTATAACAACTTTAGCAACTCAGGTTGATAAGGGATATCTCATTAATTATTGAAGCCAACTGGAAGAAGCTAATTTGGAAGCAGAGATATAAAACTCATGAGTTTGCTCTAATTTTTTTACTTCTCATACTGTAAATATTCTTAACTTTTACTATGTAGCGTCGGGTGCAATGAAACTTACTTAATAGTCTTATTACTGTTGAGTACAGGTAGTTATTCTGGTACTGACTTTCTGGGTGAACATGAAAACTAAGATCATTAAAAATTTCATTTCTGACAAGATTTTCCTCTCTGCAAAATTCTAACCAATAAAATAAGAAATCCTGAATTAATGATTCAGTTAAGTAAGAATGAACAACAATGTAATAAATATATCAAAATTGTTTTTAGAAAAATATGTAATGGAATTAGACACAATTTTGTGTAAATAAACTGAAAATCAACAGTTCTGGAATAGCTGTAGAGCTCCACAATGAACATAAAAATGTGGCCAGATTAAATATTGTCTTATTTGTACTTGATTAAATATTAACTAATAAAATATGTATTACTATTTGCTGAAAAGGGAACAATGGCTTTGTTCATAGATATTAGCATTAGAATTATTTATAAAATTACTGCAGGAATTAAAACATTGTAGAGATAAGTTGTATAATATGTTCAAACACAATAAATAAAATTCTGAAGAGACAGATGCTTTAACACCAGATGTACCATTAAAGACAAAAAGTTAAACCAATTAGTGGAAAGATGGTCAAATAGAAGATTTAAAGTTCAATAGGTGGCAGACACAAAGTTTTAGAAAGCCTTTACAATGTCACATGACCTTATTTTATGTAAAATAAAAGTAAAAATTTCAACTAGTATATTAGAACAAAGGTCTTTAAAAAACAGGTTTTAACGATAAAATACTAACTTTATTAAATACTTGATAAAGGAATGTGAGCAATTTTTTAACTTTGGAAAACTAAGAGAAGACATACTTAAACATAAACAGAACTTCTAAAGAAAGTTATTTTTAAAACTGACAAAATATCTTTTTGTTACATCTATAGTGAAAAGAATAAGCAGAACTTAACAGTCAAATTCCTGTCTTAATTTATCTTATAGTCAAATCAATGACAAATTATAAATACTGAAGAATCTAATATATGTATATAAATGGCATGTTATTAGTCCTATTATAATGATGGTGTATCACTACTTTAAAACAATAACTTAATTGAGACAGCCAATATTTACAAAATAAAATAAATCATAATTCATGTGATTGATGTAAAATTTATAAAAATAAGTACATGTGTTTATTGTCTAAGTAAATTTAAGAGACTGAGGTAGTAATACATATGGTAAGCAAACTGTCATAGTCTCGTATGCTCAGAGCTTCTCTAACTCATGGCATGTGTTGTTTACCAGACCTTCATCTTGTTTATGCCATTTGCCTTGATAACATTTATATAAAAATATAATAGTTGGAGCCATGAATTATTTCTCTATTTTGCTTCTCTTGCATCTTCTTTCAAGTAAGATTCCTTAACAAATTTTTTTAAACATTCAGTCCTTACATGTATCATGAAATACGATGTCATTTACAGTATGGGGATCTATGTTGTAGCAGAGAGTTCTTATCCAGGAAATTTTTTATGCTCCATAAAAATCACACATTTGTAGCTTGGGATATATGTTGGCACTAAGAGCAGTATCTTCAGGCAGAGGACCCTGGCTTGATTCCTATCATTTATATCAGGTGATGTGCTATGTCTATGTATACTATGAATATGCTTATTATCACTGGCTAATGAAAAAAATGTTTTGACCTATGGCAAGGCAGCTTACCTGCAGACAGAAAATCCAAATAGAAACAAAGGAGAAGGGTAGTGTCTGAGAGACAAGATCCATCTGCCTAGGAAGCAAGATGTGAAAGTTCCTGTAAGCCACCAGCAACATGGCAAGACATGCATTAATAGAAATAAGTTGTTAAATTATAAGAGCTAGTTTGTAATGAGCCTGAGGCATAGGTCAAACACTTTGTAATTAATATAAGCCTTTATGTTATTATTTGAAATTAAGCTACTGCTTAAGTGTGGTGTGGACCTCAGGGCAAGGCTGGGTTTGAAATGTCTGGTTACAGTAGGGATTAATAACAATCTATCATTTTGGTTCCAGAGACACCAACACTCTATTCATGTCTCTGTGGAAACTTGCACATGCATGCAATAACTGTACTTATATTTAAGCATACATACATACTCATAAAATTAGTTTGTATTTTAAAATCTTAGTCAATTTAATATAAAAATAAAGTAAAATGAAAATATTTATGATGAATACTAAACCTAATTCTTTTATTTCCTTATCTTTTACATTGTGTAAGATGATAGCTTATTATAGTACATATTATGTGATGTCATTTTTAATGAAATGTGATGTTTGTAATTTGTTTTGACCATATTGACTTTCCCCATATCACATTCTAGCTTCGTGCAAAATCCTCCAGCTTGTTCTCAATTTTCTGTACTGATTTGCATTTTTTAAAAATTTATTTATTTTAAAAGGGTCCTTTTTGATGTATCACCCTGTTCAGGTAAGCTTCCCTCTTCCCAATCCCTCCCCACTCTGTTTTGAGCCTTGCCCCACCCTGTACTCTAATCCTCTCTCCTAAACAGCATGTGTCTATGGAGAGTTACATGCCTCCATATGATATGGACAGCCTACCAGCAGCTATATCTACATACTAAGAAAACTAACACTCACTAATTCATCAACTGCCAGAAACTACTCAGCTGGCAGCAAGCCCTTAGAAACACCTACCACATGCATGCTAGAATCTTCTTTTTTGTTTTTTCTTGGTCTTCAGAAAGTAACAACAGATGTTTTGAGCTAGTTTTGCAACAATCATATTTTGTCTATAAGAAAGGATTTTATAGCACTTTCCTGTTCCTGGTTATTAAATTATTTTAATCTCAAAACTACCATGAACTCTGAGCCATGAGAAGGGGGTTGATATGTAGGTCCAGATATGCTGAACACTCATAGTTACTTTTTCTAACAACTTGTACCAATTATGAATTACAGCATTATTCTCTAACTGCTAAACAAAAGAAGCTTCACTGACCAAGATTAAAAACAGCACACATATAGGAATGTCAACACTAATAGTTATGTTTGTTAATATAACCAGTTAGCAAAAAATTCAAGTATATACCTTTGAGGGCTAATGAGAGGTGATATCCCTAACCATAGTTTTTGACTATTCACTCACCATTAATTCCTTCTTATTGTGTGAAACATATTTAATCTATAGTATAGTCACTGTATTAGTTTTAAACAAATGCTATTTTTAACATAAATGTATTTTTCCCTGAAAGTAAAATGATGTTCTCAGATATATAATCTAGTTCTGTGTCATGTGGAATTAAATATAAATTTCAAACAATTATCTGATAGTCCAGTTAGTGGTAAATTATAAGTTTATTAGAAAACTTTGTAATTTATAAATTGTTTTCTACTGTAGTAAGTACATGTTTGAAAAAAATTATATTCATTTATTCTAAAGTGAAGTATATAAATTTGTGTCAGCATCAAATGTTCAAAAATCATCAAAGATTTAATGTAGAAACAATTTTGAAATATCTCATTTCTGAATTTTAGACAAGACATTAAAATAGTATGTTATAGCATTTAGATATAGCCTAATAAAAGTTAATTTTATCTTTAAACTAGTACTGTAATGACAACATGTTCAGGCTAAGCCTAAACTTGGGTTTAGATCCTGAGACATGAAAGGTTTATTGCCACAAAAAATTTCTGACTACCAAGTGGATTGAACTCAAGTGGCCCTGAAAACCTTAGGCCATCTTTACATCTCATTTATAGTTATAAATATCTATATTTTTATAAGTAGGTTATATCTAAACATAGTTTTTCTTACCAACATTTCATGAACAATTTTATTATTGGCTTCTATTTATGACTTTAAGAAATGCACTAATGTTTATGGAATACATGGTGATTGTTATGATGCCCCCATT
The DNA here is from genome assembly GCA_004025045.1 of Sigmodon hispidus. NCBI lineage: Eukaryota > Metazoa > Chordata > Mammalia > Rodentia > Cricetidae > Sigmodon > Sigmodon hispidus. The sequence goes on along the minus strand of PVIH01006208.1, from coordinate 80,749 downwards.
ATTCCCTTGTATGCTACATCAAATATACCTTCCCACTCTTTGCATAACCAATTCTTGCCATCGAGTTCAGCATTTTTAAATTCTTAACTAAATATTGAGTGGGACACATTTATTTCTTGAAGCACTTAAGTGAGCTGGCAGCTAATTGTGGTTACAACATTAAAACAATAGACATGGACACAGTGCTATAATGAGAACAACATTTAAACTCATAAAAGTTTTTTAACCTGCTAGTATGTATTATCAGTCATTTTATACACATCAACAGTAGTCATGATTTCTATTTTTGTATCAGCATATATCAAATAACTTTAAATATTATAATAAGTATATTGTTATCCTTTTGATAAACATCCAGATGACTCCTCATTAAAGACAGAAATTCAGCTGAATATACTGGTAAATTACAAAACAGAGCCTGGGGTGAATAAAATGCCATACAGATGTTATATTTATCAGTTTTTCATTCTGCTATTCAACTACCTAGAAGAAAAAAAGCTCAAAGAAAGGTATAGGTAGTTTCAAATCAATATTTTTCTAAAGAGAAACCACGTACAGTCCCACTGAAGTGTTCAGTGGGTAAAAGCTCCAGCAGGGAAGCCTTAAGACTTGAGTTTTATTTTTCAGTTGCACAAAAGAGAAAAAGCTCATGATGCACAGATCTCAGGAAATACTTCCTTTCTCTCAATAATGTTTTGTGATAGACTCATATATAATGAAATATATAAAATTATTTCTTTCATATTTTATAGTTTAGAAAATTTTGAGAAATTTTGAATAAAAATTGTAAGTTTGGCCTATACTTTCACCTTTTATTTATAAAATTATAGATTAGTACATCTGTCAAGTAATCACTTTATAATGTATCTATTACAAAATTTCCCTAATAGACATTTTGAGAAATGATAATAAAAATTGATAAAATAAATATTTAATATGAAAGTATAATATGATCCCATTAAAAATCTGAGTATGTAATGTACTGCATGTAATTTATGCTTATGGGTAAATAAAACAGAAAAAATAATTTCATTGGTTTTAATATTACAATGATAGTCTTGCAATAGGCCTAATCAAGGGTGACACTAGCTGTTAGATACTTATTTTGTGTTATTGGGCTTGGAAACTCTGTCATATTTTTATATTCAATGTAAATGTGGCCTAGTAAATGCCAATATGTAAAGTGAGGAATGTAAAGTCCTAAAAACAAAATGACATTAAGATACTGGCTAATCTTTAAAATGTATTTTTTAAAGTTTTATCACTAATTTTACTTATGTGTAAATGTGCATGTAAGTGAAAGTTTGAGGAAGTAAATACATCACTCATGTAGGCCAAAATAAGAAAGGAATCTTTTGAAGCAAAGATATAGGTGGCTGTAAGCTACTTATCATAGATATTGAAAACCTTAACTCAGGTCCTCTTCTTGCACAGTATGTGTTTTTCACCACTGAACCACATCTCCAGCCCCATCATCTGGTCATTTATGTAACAATAAATCTTCAATTATTTCCCTTTACTGATTCTGTTGACACAGAAAAAAAGACACTCAGTGGACTAATGTGGGGATATTTACAGTAAAAATATGCAGCTCTCAATATGTGTAAGAGACTGAATGACTCATAGTTAAAATCCAAGCCTCTTGCTATTATGAATAATGTTGCTATGAACATAGTTGAGCTAATGCCTTTGGAGTGCGAATGTGCATCTCTAGGGTATACACCCAGAAGTGGTATTGGTGGGTCCTTGGGAAGATTGATTCCCAGTTTTCTGAGACAATGTCATCACCATACTGCATTCCAGAGTGGCTGACATTCCCACCAACAATGAAAGAGTGTTCCTCTTGCTCTGCAACCTCTCTAGCATAGACTGTCATCTCTGTCTTTAATATTAGCCCATCTGATAGGTGTAAGGTGGTATGTCAAAGTTGTTTTGATTTGCATTTTTCTGATGGCTAAAGATGTCCAGCACTTTTTCAAGTGCCCTTCAGCCATTTGTAATTGTTCTGCTGAGAATTCCCTTTTTAGTTCTAACCCCCCCCTTTTTTTTTTGATTGGGTTATTCAGGGTTTTGGGCTCTAATTTCTTGAGTTCTCTGTATATTTTAGAGATCAGTCCTTTGTCACTTATAGGGTTGGTGAAAATCTTTTCCCATTCTGTATGGTGCCGTTTTGTCTTATGGACTATATCCTTGGCTTTACAGAAGCTTCTCAGTTTCAGGAGTTCCCACTTTTTGATTGTTGTTCTTAGTGTCTGTGCTACTGGTGATCACCTGTGCCAATTTGTTGGAGGGTATTTCCCACTTTCTTTTCTATGAAGTTCATTGTGGCTGGGTTTATGCTGAGGTCTTTGATAAACTTGGATTTGAATTATGTGCCGTGTAATAGGCTTGAATCTATTTGCAGTTTTCACTTCGCTTCTATCATTCAATGTAGAAAATTGTGTTGTATTAAATATTAATATGTTTTACCACTGATCAGGCTGATGACCAAGTAATCAAAGAAAGAATCATTATTTATATTACTTTAGTATGAAAGTCAAAAATGATCTGAGATTGGTAGTCCATGACTTTAATTCAAACACTAAGAAGATAGAGGTAGTAGAAACATGTGTTAGAAGCTGGTCTGACCTGCATGTTAAATTCAAGTCTTTCCTGAACTTTATAGCAAAATTAATCTTAAAAAAAGAAATACATGAATCTCCTTCTCTCTCTCTCTCTCTCTCTCTCTCTCTCTCTCTCTCTCTCTCTCTCTCACACACACACACACACACACACACACACACACACACACACAGAAACACACACACACACACTCACACACACACACACACATCATTATTTTCACTTATAAAAAAGTGGCTAAGTTCTAAAAAAAAAAGAGAACAAAAACAAATAAAGAGAAATGAATATAGAAAATATGGTGAAAAATGACAAACAATACATGCGATTTTTTAAGCCTTTTAATTCATGCTAGAACATTTTTTTGTGGTTTTTAGTTCAAACTCATATCACTATACTCGCTAGGCAAACACTTTATACCAGCCTCGTTGGCTTCACCCACATTCAGTCTTTATTATATTTTCTTAGTAAAAAATCACTTCACTATATTGAACCTCTAATTGTAAGTATCCAATGTAATAATCTACATAAATTTCAAGGACATTCTATTTTTCTTAGTTTTCTTCTTAGATAATCACTTCTTCCCCATATATTTCTTTCATTTAAGGGCAGAAAATGTAAATTGTTTCTTCAATAATGAAAACTAGGCTGAAACTTTTTCTCTAACTAGAATTCCCATGTAGAAGGACCCAGTTCTTTAGCATGCTCAGTATCTCTCCTTCGTCAGTTATCCTGAAGTTACATGTACTCAGCTGCTTCGTGATTTGAACCAGTCTTTGATCATCTGTGAGAAAGTATATGTGACAATGACTCTGAGGAGCAAGAGAAAATGTAGGCTGTCAGCTATGACTAGAAAGAACTTAACAGATATCTGAGCACTAATGCTATGTGTCCCATATTACCACAATGTGCCTCTCAAGAAGAAATGTGAATGTTTGTTTGATCTTTCCACAACCAAATCAGAAAAGTTAAAGGCAAAATGCCAAAACTTGGTCTGGGTACTCTTCATGCTGCCAAATTACCTGCCATCCAAGATTTCATTACTAACACACAACTTTTAGGGCTAGATAGAGAAGATGCTGGTTAAGTGACAGAAATGCCCACTTAGGTCCATCAGCTCAGAAAAACAACTCACAGGAGAGTCTGACAGAAGTTGATAAGATAGTAGAAGATAAACTGAGAAGATAAATTGATGGAGAAGCAACATCTTCAGGTAGCAGCAGTTGAAGTGGCAGCAGTATGTACTAATGATGCTGCCAATAAACCCATGGATCCTTTCTTTTCCAAAGTATCTTAGCTAATTGTCAGAAAATCTCAATGGATTCACAAAACTCTGGAGTAGACACCTGACAGACCCATATTTTTAAATTTGGATAGAAATTTTAATGAAAGAATAAATGCAGATTTTTATGTAATATCTGCTATTTTGTTATATGTATCCTCTCTGCCTTCTGTTCTTAATTGTAAAAGACTTACACAGAGCCCTCTTCATACATCTCTGTCTCTGGATACAGAGTGATGTATATAGGACTCATCATTCATTACAGGGCAACTTTGTGACCCCCTTTCAACCTCAGATACTTCAATCCCTGGTCAGCCATGTTAATTGTCATAATAACTTTAAAGCTCCCATTTTTAATACTGGTAAATAAAACTCCTATTTATGACAACAAGCTGCCTCCTTGTAAATAGTAGGAACTGTGCTCACTTATGTTTCACTTAGCTTCACAGATGGCAATAGCCTTCTTGGAACTACTATAAAATTAAGATCTCTCTCCTGAAAATAAGTTATATTAGCCCCAAAATACTTTTATTTGATATTATAATTTTAGTGCATTTAAAAAATAAAAAAAAATGTATAAATCCATAGTGTAGAATACTGACATGAATACTAATGTATGTCAACAAAAGCATGGTAATTTGTACTTAGCCCCCTGAGTTGTAGTAATGTGTTAAGACACCACAATTCAAGGCCAATCCTCTGAACAGTGTGGTCTATACAAGTTGTCTTCCTGCATGTTTATCAGTCTGTGAGAGGTGGCTGAGAGGAAAACTCATAAAGGAAGGTGTGCTTGTTGGGGAGGGTTAAGGAATTTGGGTACCATGTTGGTATGTGTTTGGAATGGTAAATCCTCCTTTGCTGTTATGGACAAAACAGTAAGCCAAAATAAACTTTTTCTTGCATATGTTACTTTGGGTATAATATTTTGTCAGAGCAACAAATACAGTCATAAATAATTAAAGCTTTCTTATTTTCTTTTTGTTCTTTGTCTTCCTTTCTCCTGTCTGAATTAAGTAATTAATATCCATTGCATGGATTGTTTCTTCATTTTGATAAATTGTATTGATTATATTTTCTGTTACTGTTGTTTTATTTTAAAATTTCCATCCATCTCTAAAAATCTTAAAGATAAAATTTATTTTTCTATTAACTTCATTTTTGTAGATTTCTAATTGCTACTTATTTTATTTATTCCTGAACATGGTATCTATATAATGAAGTAATTGAGTTGAGAAGGCTAATTTACTGGATCATTTGCAAAGCATATATAAAGCTGAAGAAATAAAAGTTTTACTACATATTTCAATATTCTGCTCTTTTTCCGTAGTTTTACAATTACTTTCACTTTTAATATAGTTGCTGAATTTTGTGTTTTATTAATTTATTTAAAATTAATTCAGAAGACTCTAGAAATGCCTCAACATTATGAACAATTGATGTTCTTTCCTAAAACCAGCATTTAGTTTCAAGAACACCTAGTGTGAACAAGTTGGTTTGCAACTGCCTATACCTACAGCTTGAAAGAACTTGAAAGAACATGACTTTTTCTTATCTCCAGAGGAGACACAGTACACACACACACACACACACACACACACACACACACACACACACACACACACCAAACAAGTACATAAATAAGTCAAAAAACAGAAAGTAATGATTTTACAGGACTTTGGCTGGGCTAGATCAGAGAGGTTTTTATTTGTTTGTTTTGTTGTTGTTTTATCTATAGGAATGCTTCAATAGCCCTGTGGGAATGTACTTAAGTGCTGAAAAGACATAATATATGTTTTTAAGAAATGACCATATTGCCTGGCAGTGGTAATGCTGCACTTTAATCTGAGCACTCAGGAAGCAAGAGGCAGGTAAATCACTGCATTTGGGTCAGCCTGGTCTAGAATGAGTTGCAGAACATCCAAGGAAACACAGAGAAACACTGTCTTGAATAATAAATAGATAACCAACCAACCAACCAATTTGGGGTTTTTTTTAAATCCAGAAAGCTTGGATCCCCTCAAATATGTGAAGATTTGCAATTATTATACACATTGGCAGTTCATTTCTAGTAAATCATTTTTATTGTTTTCTTTTTAATGTTTACGTGTGTATAGATATTATAAACGAATAAAAATAAGTAGCATTATCCAATGACTAAAGCAGTTAGACATCTTCTTTTCATTCTTACTGACTTTTCTAGAATTTTATATATTACTTTCTTAAAATAGGGTTTAAGTTATATTGGTTGTTTTCATAATAGTAGATTATATGAATTATTTTTAAATTTGAGAATATGTATATATCTGAAGTTATTTGTTCAATACTTCTTCCATTGTAACTTACATGTTTTTGAATTATAATGAACACTTAAAGAGAAATTAACATATAATTTGATTATAAAACTAACATTTTATATACAGCAATATCTGAAATAACTGTCTAAAAGTGGCTTGCTAAAGGCAAAATGCTATCTTAGAGCTTAATGGCATCAAGAGAAAATGATGTGCATATCTAGTTGTAGTACACACATTTATCAAATTAGAAATCAGTTTTCAGTGCAAAAAACATGTAGATCTTGGGGAGAAAGAATGAAAGGTAAAAAGACAATACAAAGTACATATTTTTTGTGATACCAGGAAGAAACTGTATTTAATAAATAGCAATCTTTAAAATACTTTAAAAATAATCTATAATTAAAGCACACATCACAGTGTCTATTGACTAGAGTGTGAAAGCAGACCAGGGAAACCTAGCAGACTGAAGTTACTGGCTTCCCCATGGCTCCAGCAGAACTGTGGAGGTATGGACAGAGTACCTGCTCACTATGCTTGCCTAGTGGCATGCTGCTGCTTGTTTGTAGGTAGTGACATACTGAGTGTTCATTGTCAATAATCTAAAGTCATCCTCTGTGTTTACCTGTACTAAGGTAACTATAAGCTAATGGAACCTACAAGAACTCTTCTGTATTTAGGAGCTTATGTAGAGCAAGGGTAATTGTCCTGATTGAAGGGAGAAGACATGGCATTACCCATACACAAGGGAAAAATCTGAAATGAATAACTGTCATGTGTTAGCTGTCTATTGCACTGGGCAGCTGTGGCATAGACTTTAAAATTGTGTTTCTCAAATGTGAATTGTAGTCTGATGATGCTTTGTATAGACTATAAGTGCTATGGATAGTCTCAGCACTGATACCTCACAGATGAATCAGCCTTTGTCCTGGATTGTCCTGTGCCTCAGCCAATGTCTGAGTGCAGGAGAATTTGCTCATCTGTTTGCTGAGGGAAATACTTCCCTGCCTTTCCTTTGCTGTTACATATTTTTATGTTTAAAAATTGTGTTTTGCTACTGTTAATTTAAGTAAAATTTGTTCTGTGGATAAAATGGCATCACCAGTAAAATCAATGGCCTCATTCATATTGCTGCTGGAATGACATTTGTGTTCTGTGTTTATGAACCTGCAATGAAGCTTGTTTCTGTTAAGATACAAGTGCAGCTTAGGCTTTATTTCTGTTTAATAAGGTTTTCTACCATTGATTAAATGAAGGATTGTATCTTTTTGAAGAGATTTATATTCTGTAAATAAACATTGATTGTAACAATAAAATTGAGTTCTAACTATATAGAAAAAAGAGAAATTCTCTTAGTAATTGAATGACTCTGATAAGTAACATCCTTTTGCCAGGACACATGCAAGGTAAATATGGCAACTGTATTCATGTACTGGACTTTTTGTAATGTTTCATAAGATTCATCCTGAATAGAATGTATCCTTTACCTGTACATAATTAGTGGCTACTTACTAAAAAGCAATTACTGTATGCAAAAAAATGAGTAAGAGAAATCATATTAGAAATATTTCACTGACTACAGACTTGGAAATGTTTTGCACACAAAAGTTTACCAAAAATTTTACATAATTTTAGACAAATGTTAGCTTTTTAGCATTTTCTTATTTCATTTCTTCTGCTGTTATTACATTGAAGTTTGAACATGATTGCATTTTTTTATTTAAAAAGATTATTTTATATCTACTAATGTTCCCCCTTCCTTCTCTCCTCCCAGCTCCTTCCAGTCCTCTCTCAGCCTCCTCCCACCCTGTCCTTCTATCCATTCCCCAAGGAGGGCAAGGAGTACTAAGGTGGGTCAGTTTAGTCTATAACATCCAGCTGATGTAGGCTCAAGGCCCTCATCTTAGTATTTGAGTATTAATGTGTTCCTCTGTAGGTAATGGGCTCTAAAATGTCAGTACATTCACCAGGAACATCCCAGTGCAAGATGATCTATAAACTGCCCACATCGCTTGACAGTCCTCTACCTTTAGGAGGTTTAGTTTCCATAAAGGTTCCCCTGTGATTGCTTCTGATTCAATGAGCTCCCAATATCTCAGGTTGGCCTTCTTTGTGGGTTTCCTTCTCATAATTCTTATTCCTTTACTCATGTACTCTCTCTCTCTCTCTTCAGCTGGACCAGGAGTTTGACCTAGTGTTTAGCTATGAATCTCTGCTTCTGTCTCTATCTATTGCTGGATGAAGGTTCTATAATGACTATTTAGGCTTATCCTTCATATGATTATAGGGGAAGTCCTGTTTACATACCATCTCTGCTATTGCTTGGAACCCTAGTCAAGGACATCAGTCTCCCCAAAGATTCAACAATACCACTATTGAGCATATACCCAAACGATGCACATTCTTACCCCAAGTCATTAGCTCAACTATGTTCATAGCAACATTATCCATAATAGTCAGAACTAGAAAACATCCTAGGTGACCCTCAACTGAATAATGGATTAAAAAAATGTAGTATATTTACACAATGGAGTACTACTCAGCAAAATAATAATAATAATAATAGTAATAATAATAATAAATAACAAAATCAGCCAAATGAATGGGATGGAGGATCTGGAGCGTGTCATCCTGAGTAAAGTAACACAGGCTCAGAAAGATAGTCATGGTATTTACTCACTCATAAGTGGATTTTAGACATAAAGCAAATAATTTCTAGGCTACAAATCACAACTCCATGAACAGCTTGTTAATAGAAGGAACTTAAGAAAGATGTCTAGGGACCTCCCACCCCTGCCAGGAATGGGAAGTACAGAAAGTCTCCTGAGTAAATTGGAATCATAATAGGGAGTGAGCAAGGAGAAACAAATCATGAGAGGAGATGTTTGAGTGAGAAGAGCAACAGAGAAGGAAAACAAAGAAATAGATATCTTGATAGAAGGAGACACTATAAGGTTAGAAAGAAACCTGGTGCTGTATTCTCATGGATATAGATCATACGTTTCCTGATATGAATTTTTTCACACTGCTGTAGCTTGCTAGATTATCACTCAAGGGCCTATGTTTTAAGGGTTTATAGTAAGTAGATCTTATTACTTTGTACTTGAGTCAAAGTAGTGTAAGTTAGCCAAAATGGATGACAGTGTAAAAAACTTCTCACATTGTGGAAAACAAAAAACGATTGGTGGTCAGTCATCACCTTTAGAAATAAGGATTCCATGTCTAGAAGAACCATGCATTGAAAATTGCAATTTATTATTGCATGTTCATGTTTAATGTAAATACTTCCAGAATCACATTCACTTCTGCTTTGCTATTTCATTAGTCCTGTTCATATTTTCTTATATTTATTTTTTATTTATATTTCCCTAATATTAATAGAGTGTTTTATTCACCTACTATTTATTATAATACCTTAAGAATAATTTCCTGGTTTGTAATTTATTCTTTTGGTTAAATCTACCTTAAATAGGTTATTTTTTTTTAGAAAAAGGAGATATTTCTAAACACTTATACCCTAGTATGCAAATATCTTAATATTTGACAACATAGTAGCTTAGATTTTTATCTCTTTACTAGGTAATAAAACAATTGTATCTTTAAAATTAAAATTTTCTCATATTTTGAGGAGATATATCAAAAATAAAAATGTTTTTTGAAAAGTATCAGTCTCTACTAGGCTTTATAAAATATTAAGTTGGTTAATATTGAAAAATTAAAACAACCTGAGAGATTCAATGATAAAAACATTAAATAAGAAGTATTAAGCAGTACAGAATAACAACGTTACTGACAATCTAGAATTGGTTAACTTGTTAGTAGCATCTATCAATCTACCTATCTATCTTTCTGTCTATTTATTTATCATCTAGATATCTATGTCAAACTTGATGATGTATGCAATTTTATGGTTCTGTCATGGCTTTTATACCCCAAAGGAAAGAATTCAGTCAAAAGCCACATTTTCAGTAGTAATTTATTTAGCATTCATAAGAGAAAATTCAATTATGTTTTACATTCCCTTTGAGACAGAATCTAGACTTTCTAAAGAGTGCTTAGCAATATTTATAAAGAAATATGGTCTTTTTAATCTCTCAAATTAAGAAAATTAGCTCTCCCTTTTAGTGTATTATTTTCCATGATCAACTAGAAAAAATCCCATGATAAGTAATAAAGTGAGGATTGTAGCAAAGGCTGATGGTTAACAACACTTCTGTATTTTAGAGAACTTTGGCTTTCTGGTTAGAAGAAATAAGGAAAAAAGATAATATCTGCAACAAATTATGTTGGCATAACTGGATGGCAGAATGTACAAAAATGCAAATAGATCCAAGCCTATCACCCTGCACAAAACTCAAATCCAAGTGAATCAAAGACCTCAACAAAAACCTAACCACACAGAACTTGATAGAAAAGAAAGTAGGGAAATAACCTCCAACACATTAGCACAGATGGCCATTTCTTCAATATAACACCAGTAGCACAAACACTATGAACAACAATCAATAAGTGGGACCTCTTGAAACTGAGAAGTTTAAGTAAAGCAAAGGAAACAGTCATTAAAACAAAATCACAGCCTATAGAATGGGAAAAAAATTTCACCAACCCTACAAGTGACAGAGGTCTGATCTCTAAAATATATAGAAAACTTAAAAAGCTACAGCCCCAAACCCTGAATAACCCTATTAAAAGAACAGGGTGCAGAAATAAATTGGAACTACTCAGCAAAAGAATTACAGCTGGCTGAAAGGCACTTGAAAACATGTTCAACATCTTTAGCCATCAGAGAATTGCACATCAAAACAACTTTGAGATACTTATACCTGTCAGAATGGCTAAGAAGCCTATGATTTAGAGGATGTGGAGCAAGGGGAATACTTCTCCATTGTTGGTGGGAGTGTAAACTTGTTCAGCCACTCTGGAAAGCAGTATGGTGGTTTCTCAGAAAACTGGGAATCACTCTTCCCAAAGATCCACCAATATCACTATTGAGCATATACCCTAAAGACACACATTCACACCCCAAAAGCATTAGCTGAACTGTATTCATATCAGCATTATTTGTAATAGCAAAAACCTGGAAACACCTAGATGTCCCTCAACTGAAGAATAGATTAACAAACTGTGATACATCTACACAATGGAGTTCTACACAGCAGCATCAAAAAATAATATCAAAAATTCCCTAGGCATATGGATTGAATTGGAGAATATCCTCCTGAGCAAGGTATCACAATCCCCAAAAGAAAAACAGGGGATGTATGTACTCATTAGTGAACTTAAAAAAAGAAAAGAGACTGTGAGATGTCATTGTATACAAGAGCTCAAGGCTAGAACATAGGTAAATGACATAGTGCTTCATTTCTGTATTGATGCCCTCTTGCAAAGATGTGGATGAGAAAAGACTTGTTTTCTTTAAGAGTATGGCCACAGGGAGTTTATTATCCTCCAGTAGGTATGAATGAAGTCATATTTTTTATCCTGTATATCCTTGGTCAAGCTCCCTTCCCCCTCCCACCCCTTCCTTTCACCCTCTCTTCTCCACATCTCTTTATCTCCTCCCCAGCAAGGGTAGGAGGTCCCAAGGTCCCAACATGGCTTAGTTCAGCTTTCACTCCTGGCAGATCCAGTTTCCTCACCCCAAAATCAAGACTGGTTCAGGTGTTCCTCTGGAGAGAGTGGGATTCAAGGTGTCAGGCACAGGTGTTTCAGATCCCAAGCTGTTCAGTGGTTGTGGTTTGCAGCTTGGACATGTTTTGCTTTCTGCTTTTTTGTTTAGCGTCCACTAATGAGTGAGTACATCCCCTGCTTATCTTTCTGGGTTTGTGATACCTCGCTCAGGAGGATATTCTCCAAATGCATCATTTGCCTGCAAATTTTAGGATATCATTTTGTCTTACTGCTGAGTAGTATTCCATTGTGTAGATGTACCACAGTTTGTTAATACATTCTTCAGTTGAGGGACATCTAGGTTAGGGTTTTGTTTACAGGATATTGCTATTAAGAATAATGCTGCTAAAAACATAGTTGAGCTAATGCCTTTGTAGTATGTAAATGCATTTTTAGGGTATATGCTGAATCCTTGGGGACACTGATTCCCAGTTTTCTGAGAAACCTTCATACTGCATTCCAGAGTGGCTGAAAAAGCTTACACTCAACAACAATGGAGGAGGGTTTCCTTTGCCCTGCAACCTCTCCAGCATAGGCTGTCCTCTGTGTCTATTACCTTAGCCAATCAGACAGGTGTAAAGTGGTATCTCAAAGTTGTTTTGATTTGCATTTCTCTGATGGCCAAAGATGTTGAGCACTTTTTCAAGTGCCTTTCAACCATTCATGGTTCAACTGAGTATTCTCTTTTTAGTTCTGAATCCCATTTTTTGATTTGGTTATTCAAGGTTTTGGGATCTACTTTCTTGAATTCTCTATATATTTTAGAATTCAGTCCTTTATCACTTGTAGGGTTGATGGAAATCTTTTTGTAGGCTGTTGTCTTGTCCTATTGACAGTATCCTTGGCTTTACAAAAGCTTCTCAGCTTCAGGAGATCCCACTTGTTGATGGTTTTTCTTAGTGTCTGTGGCACTGGAGTTATATTTAGGAAGTGGTCACCTGTTCCAATTCATTGGAGGATATTTCCCACTTTCTTTTCTATTAAGTTCAGAGTGGCTTGGTTTATGTTGAAGTCTTTGATCCACTTGGATTTGAGTTTGTGCAGGAGTGATCATGTTGGTGAGACTAAGACTACTGGAAAGGATGTGTTATTTAGGGGTCAGGTATAAACCTGTCACAAGTTAATTGCCTATAATTTTACAAAAATGACCCAAGCTGAAAGTCCTTGAAAAAGCAGATGTAACCTGAACTGGCTGTCTCCTGTGATCAAGCAAGACTTCAAGTGGAAGAAGTGAGAAATCAACCAAGCCACATAGTCTTTGACCTACAGTCTGTCCTGCCTGTGTTCTATGCTGGGATAAGATCAGTCTTGAGAATAAGAGAGTGATTATTTAATGCCTGGGCTAGCCTAACACCCATGCCATAACAATAAGTGTACCCCTGAAAATGCCTGGAGCATGAAGATCCACAGACTGTATGACCCAGAGAGAGAAAAAAAAACATGGAGGGTGAATATATTAATATAATAATATGTAATGATATTCTGTTATACACATAGATTGGTGACTATCCCAATTGTCATCAGAGAAAATTATTTATCTTCCAACTGATGGAACAAGATGCAAAACTAAAGACAAAAATTAGGCCGAGTTTGGGGAATTGAAAGAGGGAGAGAAAGAATTGTGGGAGCCAGAGAGTCAGGGACACTTCAAGACTTACAGAATCAACTAAATAGATGATTACAGAGACTGAAACTAAAACTATAGAGCCTGCATGGGACTGACCTAGACCCTCTACTTACATGTTCCTGTTATGTAGCATTGTTCTCCTGGGGGACCCTTAACAGTGGGAACAGGGTCTGTCTCTGTAGCTTGAAGTTTCTCGCCCAGCATAGCTGAGCACAGAACCCTTAGTCCCACAGATGCTTAGTCCCAAATAATCTCACAAAGCCTTATTCTGTTTGTTTTATGGATTAGGCTAATGGCAACTCACATTTATAACTTAACCAATTTATATTAATCTAGTGTATTGCCATGTGTTCTATGTCTTTGTGTTTTATTATGTCGTGCTTTGTGACGGGAAGCCTGCTGCTTCTCTCTGACTTTGCTCTTCAACTGTATCTGTGCTTGGATTTTCTGCTTGCCTCTAAATTTCCTTGCAATAGGCAACAGCAGTTTCTTTATTAAACAATGACAACAAAGCATATTTACAATGTACAGAATGACATTTCTATTCATTTATTGGTTTTGGGGACCTTAGTACTCATACTGGTTTATATTGTCCAGCGTTAATACATGTGGTATGCTTAGTCTTACAGAAATGCTGTTTTATTCATACTCATTTGAGACATAACATTTCATAAGCAGAAATTAAGGAAGAGTGATTTTGGGGAAGGAACAGAGGTTGTATTTGGGAAGGAACTTGGAGGAAATGAGAAAAAGCAAACTATGAAAATAGTATAAAATAAATAAATAAATAAATTTGAAAAACAAATTGAAATATTTTTGCTTATTCACATTGATTTTTGTCACAAAGGCATATAGTAAACCACTTACAGTATTTTATTTATTGAAAATATTTTATTCATTTTCTTATTTATTTATTTATTTTCTGTGCATGTGATTGTGTATGGCTCTTGGGAAAATGTATTAGAGTATAGATGATGAGTGAAGGAAGTGGCATTGCTCTTACCCCTAAGTGGGCTCTAAGAATGAGTTCAGGTCATCTGCTAGCTTGTAGATTTCTTTACATAATGGGCTTTATTGTTAGTGATATATTCTACATTTAATTCTAAAAAACTATAATTATTCATGTTGATAGAATACTGTTAGATCTCAATGCACATATACATTTTGGCTTGATCTAAAGAGACTATTTAATATAAAAACCAACTAAAATCCTATTAATTCTATATAGGAAGAATATCTTTAAAACACTTTTATCAGGTCTAAAACATCCAAATAATATTATTAGTCATAACTAAAATATTGTGAACAAAGCACCAAAGTATTTCTATGTAATGTGAATTTATTACCTCAGTTTTTAAAGTTTAAAATATATGATTTTTTTCTATAACAAAAAATAGAAGTTTTTTTAATACTACAAACACTTACTGTGGCTTGTTATTCTGCAGTTTTGAATATATCTTAGAAGAACATACTATTTTGTAAATAACATTATTATTAATTCTGCAATGCAAAATTATTTCTCACTTACAAATAGTATTATTATACACTGGTTAGTTGGCTCCTCAGTAAGGAGTATGTATACTCCTACAGAAGACATGATTTTCTTATTAGTACCTCATTTGATGATAAGGCTGCCTTTAACTCTAGCTCTAGAGTATCTTTTGCTTCTTTGAATCTATGGATGTGTGCATATGCACAGATACAGAAACATAATATATACACATATATATATATATATATATATATACTTTACTAGTAATTGCTCATTGTTAAAAAGAGATGACTGCAACTCTTATAAGTGAATGAATTTTATTGGAGGCTTGCTTATAAATTCAAAGATTTAGTTTATTGCCACCAGACTATCATCAATGTGGTGGCTAATTTTTTTTGTTAGCTTGTTAGCTTGACACAGATTCTATCATTTTTGAAGGGGTGGTTGTTACAGAGAAAATACACTCATCTGATTGCCCTATAGAAAGTCTGTGGTTTGCTTTTATTTAGTGATTGATAGATGACAGACTAACCAACTAAGTGTAATCTACTCCTTGAACATATAGTTTAAAGTTATAGAAAATGTTAGCTGAGAAAGCATAGAGAGCAGGCATTAGTAAGCAGCTTTATTTCTAGGTCTCTAAATTAGTTCTTACCTGCAGGTTATGACTAGAATCCCTGCCCTGATTTCTTTAATGATTGATAGCTAGTGGTATATGTAAACCAAAAACACTTCCATCTTTCAGCCAAAGTAAATTAATGCCAGTGGTTTCTTTTTTTTTTTCACAGCATATAAAGCAAACAAGTAACTAACAGGCAAAAATGAATTAAAGGAAACTTAGAGCCAGGTGTGGCAGTGCAAAACTTTAATCTCTTCAGTAGGAAGGCAGAGGCTGGCAGATCTCTGAATATAAGGACAGTATGACTACATAACCAGTTTCAGAACAGCCAGACTTAGGCAATGAAGATAACAATTGAAAAGAGAAAGATTAAGATATAAAAACATTGAAGGCAGCCTATGCTGAAGGGTATGTGGAGTAAGAGACAAACTGTTTTATTACTTGCTGGTGGAACTGCAAACTTGTACAGCTACTTTGGAAATCAGTATGGTGGTCTCTCAGAAACCTGAAATTCTGAAGCAAACCACTTAATGATCTAGCAATACAACTCTTGGGCTTATACTCAATGGAGGCATATTCTTACCACAAGGATATTAACTCAACTATGTTTATAGCAGCATTATTTGTAATAGTCAGTACCTGAAAACCTAGATGTCCTTCAACTGAAAAATAGAATAAAAAATGTGATACATTTACACAATGGAGTATTACTAAGCAGAAAAAAAAAATGACACCTGAAACTTCCTGAGTGAAATACAGAAACTTCGAAATTTAAATAAGGTTTGTACTTACTCATAAGTGGATATTAGATGAAAAACAAAGGATAACCAGGGTACAATACACAAATCCTGAGAAGGTAAGTAACAAAGAGGAACTTAAGAGAGAGATGCATGGATCCCCCTGAGAGGAGGGAAATAGAGAATTTCTCCTGAATAAAGTGGGGCCACAGTCGGGAGATGTTAAGGGGAGATTGAAAGCAAAAATGAGGGATTGACATTGTTGAGTTGTGTGGTTAGCAGAGTGGGAGGAAAACCTAAATACCTATCTTGATAGAGGGAGCCATTGTGGGGTTAGAGAGAAACCATGTGGTAGAAAAATACCCAAAAACTGACAAAAATGATACTAAGACTCCAAACTACAGTGGAGAAGGTATCTAAACTGACCTTCTTCTATAATCAAATTGATGACCACCCTAATTACCATTGTAGAACCTTCATCCAGCAACTGATGAAAGCAGATGCTGAGATCTGTAGCTAAGTACTGAGTTGAGCTCCAAGTCCTACTGAAGTCAGGAGAGATTATATGAGCAAAGGGGTCAATATCTTTTTGAGGAAACTCACAGAGACTAACTCACAGAGCTAAATGGAGCTATTGGATACTTACTAACTCTGAAATGAAAGCTGGTGAATGGACTAAGCTATCCCAATGTGAATGACAATCAAATGCATAGAAAGTGTGTGGGGCCTCTGGCTATGGGTCAAAAACTTATTTCTCAGGCATATACTGGCTTCTTGGAGCCCATTTCCAGAGAGGAACACTTTGTTCTGATTTGATACTGGGGGGATGTGGTTGGGTAGGCGTGTAGTCCTAACTGGATATGTCAAACTGCATTGACTCACCCTAGGAGCCCTTACACTTTCTGAGGAATAGAAGAGGGGGAAAGTATGACAAGAAGATTAGAAAGGACTGGGAAAAGGGAAGGGAGGGTAAATACTGGTGGGTATGTTAAAATGTTTTTAATAAGAAACAAAAAGCTTATAAAGATGTAATTAAATAATGAGACAATGTTTTGCCTATAGCAAGCTTTATAATGACCACTTTAGCCAAATGATTCTAAAGTCAAGGATAGAAGAAAGTGGCTATAGAATTTGCCTCTGTGATTAAGGGAAGCCACTGAGGTCAGGCATATGTCAGTGGTGTCCCAAATGAAGGCCTAGCGAGGCAGTGACATAAAGTTGTACAGTTAAATCCTGTATTGCCTAGTAGACCTTAAGATATTGGAGATGTTAGAGCCCAGGAGAAAGAAATATGTTGCTGTCAGCAAAGGTAAAAGGAGTTGGAGAGCTGAAGAGTGCTTTGACATTAGACATGGAAATAAAAAAATTGCAATTTGCCCATGGGATTTTTTTTTGTCTGTTTCTGGTTCAGTATTTATTCACTGTGTTACTTTCCATAGACTTTTGAATAGTAATTTATATCCTGTGCATTTTCTGTTGAAAGTGTGTGTTGCATTCTTTTAATTTTGATTTTATATGGTAAAACATAGCATGAATCTCAAAAAATACTTTGAACTTTAAATTTTAGATAAGCTTGAAACTGTTATAGAATATAGAGACTTTTGAAGTTGGACTGAAGCCATTTTTGCATTATAATATGGCAAGGGAGGGTAATGTGTTAATTTTAAACACAATGGGTTCCAAAGGGAGTGCCATTATTATGATTTGTGGCTTTATTGAAGTGGGTAAAGAAAGTGTGTTTCTGTAGAGGTAAGCTTTAATGTCTCTTGCATGCTCAGGCCATGCCCAATTTCTCAGACTGCTTTCTGATGACCTCACAATATATAGAAGTCTTAGCTAGCTCTCCAGCACTGTCTGCCTATATGCTATCATTTCCTACCATGGTGATAATGCACTGAACCTGTAGAATCTAAGCCATCCAATTAAATGGGTTTTTTTAATAAGATTTTTCATGGTCATGGTATCTTTTCACATCTATAGATATGCATACTAAGACAATTGTTCAGCAAACAAAACAAAACAAAAAACAGCATGTTTAAACATGATAAATAGACTGTTTTAAATACATGATTTACAACTGGCATGGAGGCCACTCAACTTTAAGAAGTTAAACTGGTAGAAGTAGTTTAAGAGAACATATATCTCTTTGTCTTTATCAATGGTGTTGAAAATGGGGCACATCAAGCTCTTTGTAGAAACAGTAAGATTATAATTTAAATAATATATGATGTGGTAGTGAAAAAATGAAGTGGCAAAAATAAATGAATAGTGCCATAGTGTCCTATGTTGTAATAAAATTTTTTTGGGCCCATTTGGTCCCCAGGTTTATATCTAGGCCATGGTGTCTTTTGTTCCCCCAAAGAAATGAATTACACGCTTATATTAACTTCATACTGTTTGGCCCATGTCTCATGCACATTACTAGCTAGCTCTTTCGTCTTAATTCAACCCATTTTTAGTAATCTACCCACCATGTGGCCCATTCCGTGGCTCACCTTTATTTCTTACATGTCTGTTCTTCTCAGGGGTCAGATGGCGACTGACTA
Organism: Sigmodon hispidus; assembly: GCA_004025045.1. Classification (NCBI taxonomy): domain Eukaryota; kingdom Metazoa; phylum Chordata; class Mammalia; order Rodentia; family Cricetidae; genus Sigmodon; species Sigmodon hispidus. The sequence goes on along the minus strand of PVIH01006208.1, from coordinate 61,866 downwards.
ACTCCTTCCTTCTCCTACCTGCCTGTCTTCTGATCCTCCATCCACTTCTACAGTGCTCCACATAGGCCAAACCAGTTACTTTATTTACAGCATATAGAGAACATTTCACCACACTCTTTTGTATAATTAAAAAGGAAGGTTTTAATTTTTATATAGCAAAATTATAATAGAATAGCTCTTAAGTCCTAGGAAGTATTTCTATTGCTGCAAGGAAATAACATAATCAAAAGTGTCATTGTTCATTATTGAAGATGTCAGGACAGAAACACAAACATCAGAAAAACTTGGAAGCAAGAGCTTAAGCAGTAGTAATGGAGGACCACAGCTTACTTACTTGCTCCCTATGTCTTTCTTATAGAACCAAGGACCATCTGTCAAAAAGTGGCCCCACTCAAAATGGGTTGATTTCTCTCACATCAATTTTTCATTAAGAAAATACCCTATACAGGTCTGACTGTAGGTCAGTAACATGGAGACATTTCCTCATTTAAGCCTTCTTTCTCTTTTAACTTGCATCAAGTTGAAATAAAACCTTCCAGACAACATACCAGGAGTCGGATATTGTTGTGGCAGATTTAATCATGGTGTTTTATTAAGGATTTTGGAAGAATATAGGAATTATGGGCTAGAAAGGCCATTTTGTGTTGAGAACTCAGTGAGATTCTCTGTTGGAGCTTGGGAGATAAAAATCTTGGAGGCCTAGTGATGGTTCAGAGGTAAGTAAATACTCTATTTGGTCTCTTGTGCAATGAATCTATGGTTTCTGGCCAGCTGGTGCTAGAGAATTGGGTGTTACTAACAAGAAACCACAGCCATTAAAGTAAAATCATTTTTTTTACTGAGACAAATGATGTTGGTTCAAAAATTGAGTTATTATAAAGAGGTTCTTAAGGAAAGGTTGTGTCTTAATAGTGATATGTTTGTCAAAGTAGCAAGGAGTCAGGCGTGTTGGCTAGTTTTCTATCATCTTGGCACAAGCTAGTCATTGAAGAGTAGAAAATCTCAGTTGAGAGAAAATGCCTCCATTAAATCAGGCTATAGACAGGCTGGTAGGATTTTTTTTTTTATTTTGATTAGTGATTGATGTTTTGGGGCACAGCCCACTGTGGGCATGACTTCTCATGGACAGATTGTCATTGATTCTATAAGAAAGCAGGCTGAGAAAAATACAGAATTAAGTCAGTAAGCACCACCTTTCCATGGCCTCTGCATCCATTCCTACTGCCAGGTTCTTGCCTGTTTGTGTTTCTATCCTGACTTCCATTCATGAACACGAATACGGTAGTATTAGCCAAATAAACACCTTCCTCTACAAATCTGCTTTTCCATTATGTTGTTTCATTGCTGCTATAAAAATTCAAACTAAAATATAGAAACTTGAACTAAACCCCAGGGCAGTAATGGAATTAAGGACCTATCAAATTCTGAGTGAGTGGTGATTGAGGGAAAATAAATTAAAACCAAAAGATAATGGGTGGGTACATTTCTTTGTCAATTTGTCTTAGATAGTGATTATTGCATCCTCAGTAGGAAAACAAACCAAACCAGTAGAAGCATAAACATCTGAGTGTCTGCTAGGAAGGCTTCAGTTGGCCATTGTTTAGCAATTCCATTTGCTACACCAAAGACTATGGGAGAAATGCATTAGCAAAGCACTTAATATTTGGACTCTTGCTTACACATTGTCAATCATTTTCTGGGTCCAAAGGGGGAAAAAAAGCAGATCAGAATATTTTGCAAATCAAATGTAAGGAAATGATAATTGTTATTCATATGTAGGAAACTTACTTCTTTATTTACATAAAACTCAAAGGATGAGTAGATTATATGCATACTTTTAAGGACAACTTTAGCTCTGCGAGGAATACTTTCTATGAATTCTCTTGGTTTGAATGAAGACAACTTCTTTCCTATTCCATACTCTGGAAATTGTTTATATGCTTATTTTACTTTGCAGTAGAGAAAAAAAAATGTAATCTTTGAAAAAATAGAATGTCCTCTATTGTCACAGAATAAACATTAATGCATCTTTGGAAGAAAATATAGTATATTTTAAAAGTGTACGTTAAAGCTGTTTTCAGAGCAATTTTTCTAAAATAAATATGTGGTATTCCTGAATAAGAAATATTTAATTTAAAAAGAAATATTGATTTTATATGAAGACAGTCCCTACAGTGACACAGTTCCTCCAATAGTGATTTACCGACTCCATCAAAGTTATACCTGTTAATAGTACCATGTGCTATGAAATTATGAAAGCCAATTAAATTCAAGCTACCACATAAACCTATATCATATATGGTACTGCCTATGTTTTCTTCTAAATGTTTCAGGTTTCACATTTAATTATGTGATCTTTAGAATTAGTTTTTGTGCAAGAAAATAGACACAAGTGGAATTACTTCAGCATTTGGACATTTAATTTTTCCTAGCACTATTTATTAAAGATGCTATCATTCCTCCAGTGCATATTTTTGTTGTATTAATTGAATAGTAAAGACTGAAATTATGTGTTCTCATGTTCAGTGTTCCATTGTTCTATATGTCTTATTTGTGCTAGGTCTTTAATTTTTATATTACTTTGACTCTGTAATATATATCTTAAGATCTGAAAGTACTATAGCATCAAATTGTTCTTTTTACCCTCTGGATTGTTTTGTCATCCATGCTATTTTGTGGTTGCATGTGAATTTTAAAGTATACTTTTATTCATCAGAGATTTCTTATTAGAACTGTATCAAACAAAGATAAAGTCTTTGGCTGAACGGTCACTTTTACAATGTGAATTCTACCTATCCGTGAACACAAAATAGTGTACTATAAAGATTTTGGCAGGACTAGCTCCAAGATCCAAACCAGCTGTTCCAAATAGACCATCCATAGCTGTTTATTCCTAAATAATCACACAGAAACTTATATTAATTACAATATGCTCAGGCATATTGCTAGAGAGCTCTTCCATCTCAACTCAATCCATTTTCATTAATCTGTCTTGCTATGTGGCCTGTGGCTTTCCTGAATTCTTTTAGAAATGTCTTTATATTTTCTAGTGTCTTTATCTCCTTTTTTAAAGGTTAAAGTTTTTATTGTAGATATACTTCAATTAATTTTAGGTTGTTTTCTTTTATAGATAGTTCATTTGCTTTTAGACTACTCTGTATGTCACAACTTTGTTCTTTACATGGTCATTGTTGATTCAATATGCATACAGATTGGTGAAATTGCTTAGTGATTTTAGAATTTTTCTGGTAGAAATTTTATATTGCCATAATCTATTTATCTATCATCTATATATCTATCTGTATCTTTCTAGCTAGTGATTGTGATGCATATATATTATACAGTATATCTCAACAATGATATCATGTTATTAGAAAATTAAATTTTACAGATGATTATTTATTTTCCAAGATATCATTTATGTTTCTTTTTACAAAATTGGTCTGCTTTATTTAATAATAAATTATACTAGTAATTTTATACAGGTTTTATATAGATATTAATGTATATATGGATAAATACTTAAAACATTTAAAGGTATTTTTGACCACCACTGCCTCTTTAAAAAATAATTAAATATGCATGAGGGTTTTTCAAGATCCTAACTTAGTAAGAACTATGTAAAAGCAAACAAAAGAATGAAAAAAATAAACTAGTATCTATCTCTTAGAATACATGGCTTCTGTTCAACTTTTTAAAATAAAAAATTTATATCTTCATATTTACAGCAATGTCAGCCTAAAATAATCAAAGTGGGACTGCTTAAATGTTAGTACCTTTCATACAAAGAACAGATAATCAGGAAATCTTACCCAATTTTATATTGACACAACAGGGTAAAAATGAAGAGCTCCATCTATGTGACTATAAAATTTCTTATGCATTCTGAGGAAAGACTTTTCAATATGACTACTTCTGGGTCATCCACATATCCATCAATAACACTGTGTCAATTCTGTGAGTAAACACAATAAACTCATTGATTTCCTAGGGGGAATTTGAAATTTAATTTTTTTATGGTTGGGATCTTGTGTGCAGATAGGAAATATTTTATCACATCCATTCCACAGGAAAAGAAATCTAATAATAAATAGCAAACTTTTATCAATGTTAATTTGTCTCATAGTATTAAAACATATATTAAATGTATTTGAATATTAACATTGTTTTAGAAAATAAATTGTATTTATTATATTGATAAAGAGTAAAATGTCTTCATATTTTCTTTTTTTTTCAAATGGAAAAAAAAAACTAGAAACCCTGTGTATGTTATAAAGGTTGAGAAAGTTATTAGTATATGAAGGATGAGATAGAGATGATATATACCACATTAAATTTTCTAAGGTCAAATAAAAACAATTAAAATGACTTGGTAATGTCTATGTCTATATCAAAGTTTATTCAGAAGCATGTGGTTAGAGAAATACTACATGGCATTTCAACGTACCTGACTGTCATAAGGTATATTCTGGAAGATTAACAGTCATACTTGGATGCTATTCTTCTGTGGTTGGAAGAACTAAATGGTAGAATATTTTCTCCATGGCCCATAAAGTAAAATGATATCCCAAGAATACATGGGCTATATCTAGAAAACTTCTAAAACTATGGGAAGTAAATTATTACACTTACCAGGTTTTTTTTTTCTCCCTGTAGCCACCAATCAATTTCCAACTCATAATACAGAAACTTTGTATTGGTTATTAATTATCATTCCTACTTATCCCAATTTGTGGCTAGATCTTTTAATTTGAATTAACTTATGGATTTTTATCTACCTTTTGCTTCAGGGCTTTTTACTTTTCTTTTCTCCTCTATAACTCACTTTCTACTTCTTCTCATGCCTCTCTTGTGTTTGCCTGGCTTCTGGCCCTGATCATCTCACTCAGTTTCTTCTTCTCTTTCGCTTCTCATTATTCTTTTTTGAGCCTAGGTCTCTCCTCCTATTTATTCTCTGTTTGTCATTTATGCCTCTTGTTTCTCTCCCATCATTTAGTTCCTTATTAGACCTATTAAGTGCCTTAGGCAGATAAGTTGAAACAAATGCAACACATCTTTATATAATTAAACAAATGCAGCTTAAGAAAAATAACACATCTTTATATTATTAACAAAGGAATCAGAAACGAGTGTAACATATCATCAGATAGTTAAAATAATATTCAGCAGCTTAAACAAATGTTACACATCTATGCATGATTAAAATAATATTCCAAAATATACTTTTTTCCTCTTTAAATTAAAAGTATGAGTTTTAACTTTAATGCAGTAAAGCTACATACAAGTATAGTTATAAAGTTAGAATTACATTCACAATGTCTAATCCATTGTATATAGCAAATTAAGAAAAAAATCTTCATTATCTATCTTATGTTTAATGACCTAAAAAGCTTTATACCAAATTTACTGTCTATCAATCATAACAAAAGAAAACTGACACTATATCTAGTCTTCAAATTTTGTAAGTCTTTGAAGTCTTTAAAGACCATATATCAATATAAATGTATTTGTTTAACCTTGAAAGCCTGCCTAATATGCCTACAAGTTTGATTACTACAGGTTGTCAAACTATTATCCTTTATTTCCTATTTATACAATACATTTTAAATGAGCATAATTCTTTAAACAAAAGGAGAATCATATATTATATGTAACAATAATAACATTAAATTTGTTTCAATATGCCTTTCGAATGGTATCTTGCCTTTCGATAAAGGGGCAGCAACTTGAAGCATCTCAGTCTGACTCTGCCCTTCTTTCCCCTTTATCTAAGCTCTGATTGCAAAGATGCCTTGCTAGAGGCCCAAAAAGACTTTTATTAACCAAAGGTAATTAATAGCATGAAGAAAGACATCCTACACTAAGTAACCACTCCAATTCTTGGGAATGTAGGCATTGGATTCTGTAGATTTCACACACCTGTGTGTGGAAGAAAATTTTATGAAACTGAGAAAATTGAGGTACTGGTCAAGTCCTGGGAAAACTAGCCATAACATTTGAAGTTTAATCTCTGCAATGGGAAAACAGAAGACTTCTCTGAAATATGGCTAAAATAGTCTATGAAGTTGGACCAAATTAGTCAGTAGCCATGAAGATGTTTTGAATGTAGAACATTGAGGAAACTGCAATAGTGGCACACTGACACCTATCTTGCCTGGGACACTAATTTTCATTAGAGTCTCCTGGTTCTCTTGTCCTGAAAACATATAAAATTTCAAAGGTAAGATATACATTTGCACTAAAAACAGCATGAAATGTATAATTGTACATAAGTCAACCAAAAATTTTATTGGTGTTTTTTATGTTTGAGCAATTAAAATATATATCACCTGTCTTAGAAGATTTTTAGGTTTAGTTCCTTGTATCTGTAGCAAGGAGATTCAAGGGTTATTCATTCAGCAATATAATTTTAACTTCATTTTTAAAGTCAGAAAATGGAAAGATCTACCATGTCCCTGAACAGATAGGATCAACATAGTAAAAATGGCAATCCTACCAAAAGCAATCTACAGATTGAATGCACTTCTCATCAAAATCACAACACAATTTTTTACAGAACTTCAAAGAACAATACTCAATTTCATTTGGAATAACAAGAAAGCCAGAACTGTCAAAATGATTTTGATCAGCAAAAGAACCTCAGGAGGGATCATCATCCCAGACTTTAAGTTATACTATAGAGCTACAGTAATAAAAACAGCCTGGTACTGGCATAAAAACAGACTTGTGGATCCATGGAATCAAATTGAAGATCCCAGCATTAACCCAAAAACCCACAAACACCTGATCTTCAACAAAGAGGCCCAAAATATTCAACGGAAAAAAGATAGTATCTTTAACAAATGGTATTGGCATATCTGGGTGGTAGTGTGTAGAAAAATGAAAAGAGATCCAGGCCTATCACCCTGCACAAAACTCAAATCCAAGTGGATCAAAGACCTCAACATAAACCCAGCCACACTGAACTTGACAGAAAAAAGTGGGAATTACCACCCAACCAATTGGCATAGGTGACCACTTCCTAAATGTAACACCAGTAGCACAGATACTAAAAACAACATTTATTAAGTGGGATCTCTTGAAACTGAGAAGCTTCTGTAAAGCCAAGGGCATAGTCAATAAGACAAAAGCACAGCCTACAGAATTGAAAAAGGTTTTCAACAAGCCTACAAGTGACAGAGGACTGATGTCTAAAATATATAGAGAACTCAAGAAACTAAAGCCCCAAACCTTGAATAACCCAATCAAAAATAGTGTTCAGAAATTAAAAGGAAATTCTCAGCAGAAGAATTACAAATGACTGAAAGGCACTTGAAAAAGTGCTGAACATTTTTAGCCATCAGAGAAATGCAAATGTAAACAACTATGAGATAACACCTTATACCTGTTAAGTTGGCTAAGACTAAAGACACAGATGACAGCCAATGCTGCAGAGGTTGCAGAGCAAGGGGAACACTCCTTCATTGTTGGTGGGAGTGTCAGCTTGCTCAGCCACTCTGGAATGCAGTATGGCAGTTTCTCAGAAAACTTGGAATCAATATTCCCAAAGATCCAGCAATACTACTACTATATACTTTAGGGTATATACCCTAAAGATGCACATTTGCACTCCAAAGGCAAACAAAGTGTAATATATCTTCACAATGGAGTACAACTCAGCAGTAAGAAAAAATGATACCCTAAAATTTGCAGGCAAATGGATAGATTTAGAGAATATCCTACTGAGCAAGCTATCACAAACCCACAAAGATAAGCAGGGGATGTACTCACTTATTAGTTGACTTTTAAACCAAAAACAAAGCATTCCCAAGCTACAAACCACAACCACTGGACAGCTTGGGATCTGAAGCTCCTTGGAGCCCATTTCCTCCAGAGGAAGACCTGATCCAGTCTTGATGTTAGGATAAGGAAAGCAGATTTGCCTAGAGTGGATGCTGAACTAAGCCACCTTGTGACCTTGTGACTTCCTGCCCTTGCTGGGGAGAAAATAAGGAGATGAGAAGAGAGAGTGACTGGGAGGTGCTCAAGGGGGAAAAGAGTTTGAAAAAGAGAATACAAAGATTAAAAAATGAGACTTTATTCATAATAAAAAAAATAAAAATAATAAAGTTAAGGCATTTCTAAAGTATCTTGGCTGGTTTAGTTCAGCAGTCCATCTTATATTTTCATGTCTTTTAGCAGCTGTCTTTACTTACCAACAATGAAAAAAAATTCAAAAAACAACATGATATCATACAGGATCTAGACTTCCTGTATATTTCCTATCTCTATTTGGCTTATTCATTTTATTATTTAAAATTTAATTACTTCTTCATTCATATATATATATATATATATATATATATGCTTACCCACAATTTAAACATACTGTAGACTATTTAGAAGCTTTTTTCCATCAAAAGTTGTTTTACTGGGTATCTATTCTTTTCTGTCTGCATAAGTAAAAAAACTGTTAAACTACTGAACTATTGTTGAGTCCTCTTCTAGGTTTTGGAAAGTGGCTCCATCCTTATTCTAACATCAGTGAGAACCAACCTTTAAACTTGTGAGCCTGATATAAAGGAATGCTTGACCAGAAACTACATTCAAACCAGGCCAGCTCTATGAACTTGGTGCCCTACACTGTGTCAGGCCTTTTTATTCATGTAATTGGTTTGTTTTTTTTTTTTTAACTAACTTATAGCTTGCTGTATGGCAGAGACTCATAAAGTAACTATGTGCATATTTATTTGTTTCTCAGACATTTCAGGTACTACATAGAAATAATGGACTTACATTGTAATACCAAATGTAGCAGCCTTTTTTTGTGGGGGGCACCAACTAGCTAAGAAATGATGACACAGATTTTTTTTCCTTTTTAGTATTTTTACATTTAAAAAGTTTTTTCTGATATCATTCACTGCTCCCTTTCTCCCCAGTCTTCCTCAGCCTCCCTTCCAAACCATCCCCCAAGCTATTCTTCAGGGAGGGCATGGAATTCTAAGATCAGTCAGTTCAGTCTGGCATATTCAGTTGTAGTAGTTCCAAGTTCCTCCCCCCAATATCAAGGCTGTTCCTATGCAGAGAAGGAGCCAGTTCACCAGGAATAAACTCTGGTCCTACTGCAAGAGGCTCCATAAACTGCCCAAGTCTTCCAACAATCATTTACATTCAGAAGATTTTGTTCCTTTCCATCAAGGTTTTTCAGTGGTTATTTCAAAGTTAGTGAGCACCTCATAGTTCAGTTAGTCTCCTCCTCATGATCCTGATCCCATTGCTCATATGTTCTCTTCTCCCTCTCTTCAGCTGGACCAGGAGCTCTATGTGGTGCTTAGCTATGGGCCTTCATCAGTGGCTTGATGAAGGTTCAGGGGAATCCATGGATGTCTCTTTTATGTTTCTCCTTTACTTAGCTGCTCAGGTTTGTGTATTGCAACCTGTTTATCCTTTTCTTTATGTCTAAAATCCACTAATGAGTAAGCACATACCATGTCTATCTTTCTGGATCTCTGCTACCTCACTCAAGATGATACACTCTAGATTCACTTATTTACTTTCAGATTTCAGACTAGTTATTTTGCTGTTATTTTTAATTTTCTGCCAAGTAGTATTCCATTGTGTAAAGGTACAATTGTAATATTCATTATTCAGTTAAGGGGAATCTAGCATGTTTCCAGGATCTGATTATTATAAATAATGCTGCTATCAATATAGTTGAGCTGATGCTTTTGGGGTAAAAATGTTCACCCTTTGGGTATATGCCAAATAATGGTATTGCTGGGTAATTGGGTAGATTGATTCTCAGTTTTCTGAGGAGCTGCAATACTGATTTCCAAGGTGTCTGTACAAGTTTACATTCCCACCAGCAGAGGAGGAGCGATTTCTTTTCTCCATATCCTCTCTAGCACAGGCTATTATCTAAGTTTTTGATCTTAGCCTTCTGATAGTTATAATATCTCAGAGTTATTTAGATTTGCATTTCTCTGATGGATAAGGATGTTGAATAATTCTCTTTTTTTATTTCTATTATCCTCTACCTGCAACATGCACATTCACATCTCAAGTGTTTTCTAGCAATGTTTCCTGGCCCTTAAACTTTTTTTTCTTTTTTTTTCTTTTTTTAATTATTATTATGAACAAAGAAGTCATGCTTTCTATCCCTGTATATCATTATTCAAGGTCCCTTCCCCCTCCCACCACATCAGGCCATTTTTTCTTCTCCACATCTTCCCATCCCCTCCCTGGGCAGGCAACAGACAGTCCCATGGTCCCACTGACCCAATATTGCTTAGTTCAGTCTCCACTCCTGGCAGATCCAGTTTTGTCGCCCCTCCCTCAAGAGTGAGTCAGGTGTTCCTCTAGGTGGAGTGGGATCTGAAGAGTCAGTCCAGAGTGTTTCTGATCCCAAGCTGGTTGTTGTTTGCAACTTGGGCATGTTTGGATTTTTTCTTGTTTGTTTGTTTAGAGACCACTAATGAGTGAGTACATCCCCTGCTTATCTTTCTGAGTTTGTGATACCACGCTCAGGAGAATATTCTCCAAGTCCATCCATTTGCCTGCAAATTTTAGGATATCATTTTTTCTTACTGCTGAATAGTACTCCATTGTGTAGATGTACTACAGCTTGTTAATCCGTTCCTCAGTTGAGGGACATCTAGTTTGTTTCCAGGTGCTTGCTCTTACAAATAATGGTGCTATGAACATCATTGAGCTAATGCCTTTGTAGTATGACTGTGCATCATTAGGGTATACACCCAGAAGTGGTATTGCTGGGTCCTTGGGGAGATTGATTCTCAATTATCTGAGAATCAACCATACTGTGTTCCAAAGTGGCTGAACAAGTTTACACTCCCACCAACAATGGAGGAGTGTTCCCCTTGCTCCATAACCTCTCCAACATAGGCTGTCATCTGTGCCTTTTATCTTAGCCAATCTAACAGGTGTTAGGTGGTATCTCAAAGTTGTTTTGATTTGCATTTCTCTGATGGCTAAAGTTGAAGAGCACTTTTTCAGGTGCCTTTCCACCATTCGTAATTCCTCTGCTGAGAATTCCCTTTTTAGATCTGAACCCCAGTTTTTGATTGGGTTATTCATGGTTTTGGGCTCTAGATTTTTGAGCTCTTTATATATCTTAGAGATCAGTCCTCTATCACTAGTAGGGTTGGTGGAAATCTTTTTCCATTCTGTAGGCTGTTGTTTTGTCCTATTGTCCTATTGCCCTTGACTTTACAGAAGCTTCTTAGCTTCAGGAGATCCCACTTATTGATTGTTGGTCTTAGTGTCTGTGCCACTGGTGTTATATTTAAGAAATGGTCGCCTGTGCCAATTTGTAGAAGTGTGTTTCCCACTTTCTTTTCTATCAAGTTCAAAGTGGCAGGGTTTATGTTGAGGTCTTTGATCCTTTTGTATTTGAGTTTTGTGCAGGGTGACAGGCTCGGATCTATTTGCATTTTTCTACACACTTCCATCCAGCTATGCCAACACCATTTGTTAAATACACTATCTTTTTTCCATAGAATGTTTTGGGCCTCTTTGTCAAAGATCAGGTGTTCATAGGTTTTTGGGTTAATGTCTGGATCCTCAATTCTATTCCATTGATCCACAGGTCTGTTTTTATGCTACTACCAGGCTGTTTTTATTACTGTAAGAGTCTGCCATTTGAAATTCTTCTGTTGAGAATTTCATATTTAGCTCTGAACATATTTTTAAATTGGATTATTTGTGGTTTTTTGCTTCAAGTATTTTTATTTCTCTATATATTTTAGAAATCTTTAGAGATCAGTCCTCTGCAAGATGTAGGATTGGCAAAGTTCTTTTCTTATTCTTTAGGTTGTTGTTTTGCCTTATTTACCATGTTTGTTTGCCTTACAGAAGCTTCTCAGTTTCAGGAGCTCACATTTATTAATTTTTTTGCTTAGTGTATGTGCTACTGATCTTAAATGTAGAAAGTGGTCACCTGTGCCAATGCATTCAAAGGTATTTCCTACTTTTCTGTCAAGTTCCATGTAAATGAGTTTATTTTTAGGTGTTTTTGAAAGCAGATTTTTTTGGGGGGGTAGTATATTTACTCTTCTCTAAGCTTCTTGTATCTTCATTGGCATTTTGTTTTTCAGGTTGCAAGATTTTCTTCTATGATTTTGTTGAAAATATTTTCGGTGACTTTAAATTAGTATCCTTTTATTTCTTTCATTTTTGGGTATGGTCTTTTCATGGTGTCTCATATTCTCTGACTGTTTTGTTATGGATTCTTATAAATGCTAAGCCGTGCTTAGGCTTGTTTCTTGCTAGTTTAACTTACATTGATTTTTCCCCCTTTTTTTAATTTTTACATTTTGCTTTGTGGCTTTATACTTTTCTTGTGTTGTATATATGCTACTTTCACTGCTTCTTATGTACGCCTGAAGGATGACTGTGTACTGGTTCCATGTGTCTCCCTCATTTACTCCTATTCCTTCTCTCATTTTTCTGTCTCTGTGGCCTAAGTTTTTCCTCCTATTTATTTCTCTTTCTGCCAGATCTGCCTCTTTTTTTTGTGTGTAGGTATTAGCCATTCAGCTCCATATTAAATCAATCTTGTGCTTTAAGCAGGCAAATGGAAACAAAGGTAACACCTTTACATAATAAAACACATGCAGCATAACAAATTAACACATCTTTACATGACAAACAAAGGCATCAAGAATTGTAATATACCTTTCTATAGCTAAAGTAATATTCTGCAGAGTACACAAATGCAAATTATTACTACCCAGATTAGTTAATTAAAACCAGTCTTCAGTGTTCAAAGAGGAAGGTCAACATATAGAAAACATGTTTTATTGCTTCCAGAAGAAACCACAGACAAGGCAAGCAAGACATTTTTCTTATTCTCAAATAGACACAATGCTGGAAAAAGTAAATATATAAATAGATAAAATAAAGGTTACAAGTGTCTAAAATTTCTCAAAACCCAAATGACACAATGTATATCTCCAGCTTACTATGACAGTACAAACACAAAAGTTAATTTTGGTTATATACATGGTCTTAAATACCCTGGCTATTTTCTCAACTATACTTTCATCTTAGTAATAAAGGTAATTATACTAGCTGTCACCTTTTCTATGTTTCAGAGACTAACTCACTTATATAACACACTTCAAAGATGCATACCATGATCACATTATTGTCTGATGTTCTGTATTATTTCCATTTATAAATTTTTATTACTTCATTGTATTGACCCTGAGGCATTATAACTTCTTCCCCTCTATATTATTCTTTGCCAGCTACAGAACATTTTAAGTGGTCTGTGATCATGACCCTCTAAAATAGTTTGGCTGAGTTTTGAAAAGGGAATAATGGGCCATCCAACTCTGTCTTTTTCTTACCACTTTGAACAATGTTTTAAGATTTGTAACATTGAAGACTTCTGTGCATCATTGAATCTCATTTTGACAGTATCTCTCAGAAAACTTAAAGAAATTTTAAATCTGTTGAATGACCTTGAGGGTCAAGTTGATTCTTTTGCACTATGGTACTCAAAATTAAAGAATTGTTTTCCTGTCGACTTCTAATTTGGTTGGGATTTGTCTTCACCAATAGGAACAATGCTGCTTCTCCCTCAACATATCCTCCTGGTTTAAGATGGAGCCCAAGGACTTAGGAACCAGACTGGATGACAGGCATCTTCCTATGGATAATGATCTGCTTCCATCCTACTTGATGCTCTGCTGCTCAATCACATTTTTCCCAAAATATTTTCACTCTTGTGTTTTTAACCTTCCAGCCATTTATAACTTTTACAGAAGTTACTTCCTGGTCAAATTACTGCCTTTACTATGTCCATACTATAAACATAGCTACCTACCCTGGTTAGGCTTCTTATGATTCTGATTAATCTGTAGGCTTATTTCACTCACAACAGCTGTTTGCCCTACCCAGTCTACTGTTTTTTAAAGGGTTCTCTAGGAATATCTTATGGCAACCACATCATCCATCAGAGCCTATCAAGTTAAAACTCTCTTCCTGCTGACAGATCATATTCAAACTCTCTTTCTCAGGATAAAATAAAAAAACAACAACAACAAAAAACCCCACAATTTTGGCCCTATTCAGCAGAAAGCAGCCAGATAAATAGAGTTCCTCTATTTTTGTTTATGTTCTCATGATATGAAATAAAGAGATAATGACCGAAATGCCTCCTGTGAGCTAAAAATCTCCAGATAGAAATGTTGATAGCTGGTAACAACCAGCAAGCAGTTAGGATTCCAGAAGCTTCTGAAAATAATATTAGTTATTAACTTTTTCAGTATGTACATTATGATTTATATGCATTTTTCATGGTTGACCAGTAATCATTGATTCAACAATTGGTATGCTTTTTCCTGGGTAAGATTATTTCTCTTATCAGCATTCCCTGCTTGCCTGTAGTTTCTTGTATAAGGTTGAGAACTCCTGTTCTTTCCTTGATTCACTTTTATATGCTTATTGTTGTTGACCTTGTTCAGCTCACATCTGTCCAGTCATGCTGTGATTATTTTTCTGATACTGTGTCATCATTGCAAATGTACTGATACATAAAGCTATATAGAAATCAGTTTAAGATCTGAAGTATATTTATTCATGCATACCTAATCAATAGTTATTAATATAATTCATGATGTGAATATATGTTCTCAAAAATATAAGTGAATATTTAAAGCTCATTTTTCTTAGTATTTTGAGGCCATAAAATTGTGAGTCAGCAGACAGCCTTTCTGAAGTATGTCTCAGTTATAGTCAATTGGGTTGTAAACGGTTTTTATTTAAATAGTTTTATTTAAAACACATCAAGTTTTCTGTTTGCACATTGACTAGAGATAACACACTATTAAAATTAAATTATAGTTAACATCATATCTGAATGTGGCATCAATTATATGTACACTAGTGATTTCTAACATATCCCCTAAAGAAAAACATCCACCTTATAAGCAAACAAATATAGTTTCAGAACAGTGAAGGGGTAGCACAAAAATACAGGAGGACAGTGGTTGAACACAATGTCAGTAGAGATAAATTGATTAGGAAAGCACACTGTGTCCTCCATGCTGTCCTTCTATGATATAGCTCTGAGTCAGAAGCGTCTTCACTACTTCACTGTAGTCATAAATATATACAGAAGGTAGCATTGGCTACACTTTCCAGGCTATCATGGCTTGGGAAGAATTATGAATTCACCATGAAAATTTTTAGTTAGAGTTTCTATTGCTTTTATAAAATACTATAATCAAAAGAACCCTAGAAGTGAAATGTTTATTTGGCTACACATTGAGTCACAGTCTGTGGAGGGAAGCCAAGGAAGGAACTCAAGCACTACAGGAACTCGGAGGCAGGATTTGATACAGATGCCAAGCAAAAGGGCTTTTTACTGGCATCCTCAACATGTTCTGCTCATTCTACTTTACTATAGAGTTCAGGACCACAAGTTCAAGGTGTCACAATGGAAATGACCTCCTCCATCAATCACTAATTAAATAAAAATGGTCCACAGGTTGCCCAAAAACTGATTTTAAGGGGTCATGTGTTGATAAATTTAATATTTAATAAAATAAGCCAGGAATATTAAAAGACATGTCTCCAGCTTTTTCTTTCTTTCTTTCCTTCCTTCCTTTGTTCCTTCTTTCTTTCTTTCTTCTTTCTTCCTTTCCTTCTTTCTTTCTTTTTTAAAATAACGTTTTCTGTAAAATGTTCCTGGCTGTCCTAGAACTTGTTTTATGTACCAGGTTGGCTTCAACCTCACAGAGATCCTCCTGCCTATGCCTCCAAGTGCTGGAAATAATTTTTTTGAGTCACCTATGCCTGGTTTGTCATTTCTAAAGAATTTCTCAATGTCTTCCTATGCCTGCTTCAAATATCTTCTTTGCCCAGTTGTTTCACTTCCAGGTTCAACTCTGTATGATAATCTTAAAGTTAGAATTAAAGTTGTGAGCTACAACTAAAGGTTTGATAATTGGGCCTTGAACTCACAAAAAACAGAAAGATCTCTGTCTACTTAGTTATTGGATTAAAGATGGTGGTCACTGCTGGTCATTCCCACACTGGGATTAAAGGTGGTCATTCCAGTGTTGAGATTAAAGTCTTGAGTTACCAACTGTTATCCCTGTGCTGGGTTTAAAGGCATGAGTTAACACTCTGACACTCATGGCTTGACAACTGGAGATTCTATTCTCTGATATTCTATACTGACTTTATTAAATATAAAATATTACCACATGGGAATATTCTCAGTTACATTCTTCTTTTCAGATAGCTTTCACTTGTGTTAAAATCTTATTAAACCATACAGAATAATTAAGCCCCTGTCAGGATGGCATACAAAGACAATGTCTTTTATCAATAACGTTTTTTTTGATTTGAGTCATACTCAAGTTCATATCAACAAATATCACATCATAAAACAAAATATATACTTAATAGGCCTACAGATTTAAAAATTCAAACACTTTAAACATTTAGTTTCTTATAATGTCCAACATTTCTCTGAAAATCCAGTAGCTCCAAAACTACTAAATTTTTTTAAAAGCTAACAGTCTCCCAACTTTGGGCTTCTATAACATCAAAAATAGCTTAAATCATTTCTTACTATCAGAGAGAAGAACTAGGAAGTATTCACAATCTCTGCAAAGCAAAGACAAAATAGAACAGTATGTATCACAGTGTCAGACTTCTAAGACTTACTCAGTAGCTTCTGTGGTCCTTCAAAGGGCTTGTCATAGCTAACACAGCTATTCTTATAGCCGATGGCTGAATCTATTACATGACTTCTTCTGTCCTTGATGGTCATCCTATTCCATGGTACT
Organism: Sigmodon hispidus; assembly: GCA_004025045.1. NCBI lineage: Eukaryota > Metazoa > Chordata > Mammalia > Rodentia > Cricetidae > Sigmodon > Sigmodon hispidus. The sequence goes on along the minus strand of PVIH01006208.1, from coordinate 45,064 downwards.
GATATACCATAATTTTGGGTCTCCAGTTACAACACAACTGAATGGTAACCTATATCTTTTCCTCTGTTCTCATACCAAACTTCAATTCTCAGTTTCCTCTTTAATACTAGGGTTTAACTTGCTCTTGTAATTGTACATTCCACAATCACCTATCTGGGCCTCATACAGTGTCAAACATTAGCTCTTTTCGTAATTCCTTTATGCCTTCAAATATACTAGCATATAGAAGATGCTTAAACAATACCACATTAAGCTGTTCCCACATGGTACAAGATATGCCACAACAAACATGTAATTTTGGATACTGATATTGAAGAAATACTTTGCAAAAAATTTTACCTCAATGATTCTGGTTTATTCTCCTTTCCTTTTTTTATTATTGTGACCTAAGTCATATTTTTTTATCCATGGATATCCCTGTTCAAACTCCCTTCTCCCACCTACACCTTCCAGCTACTCTCTCTTCTCCACATTTCCCCATCCCCACCCCAGCAAGGGCAAGAGGACCCAAGGACCCAATATGGCTTAGTTAAGCATCCACTCCTGACAGATCCACTTTCCTCAATGCAACATCAAGACTAGGACATGTGTTCCTCTGGAGGGAGTGGGATCCAAAGTGCCTGTCAAAGGTAATTCAGACCCAAGCTTTGCAAGTTTGTGGTTGGCAGCTAGGACATGATTTGCTTTTTGCTTTTTTATTTACAGACCACTAAAGACTGAGTACATCAAGCACTTATCTGGCTTGGTTTGTGATACCTCGCTCAGCAGGATATTCTCCAAATCCATCCATTTGCCTGAAAATTTTAGAGTATCATTTTTTTCTGCCTACTGAGTAGTATTTCATTGTGTAGATGTACCACAGTTTGTTAATCCATTCTTCAGTTGAGGGAAATCTAGGTTGTTTCCAGGTTCTTGCTATTATGAATAATGATGCTATGAGCATAGTTCAGCTAGTGCCATTGGAGTGCAAATGTGCATCTTTAGGGTATACATGCAGAAGTGGTATTGTTTGATGTTTGGTGAGATTGATTCCCAGTTTTCTGAGAAACCACCATACTGCATCCCAGAGTTGCTGAACAAGCTTACACTCCAACAAACAATGGAGGAATGTTCCGCTTGCTCTGCAATCTCTCCAACATAGGCTGTCATCTGTGCCTTTTATCTTAGCCACTGTGACAGGTGTCAGGTGCTATCTCAAAGTTGTTTTGATTTGCATTTCTCTGATGGCTAAAGATGTTGAACACTTTTGCAAGTGCCTTTCGGCCATTTGTAATTCTTCTGCTAAGAATTCCCTTTTTAGTTCTGAACATTTTTTGATTGGGTTATTCAAAGTTTAGTGCTCTAGATTCTTGAGTCCATTATATATTTTAGAGATCAATCCTCTATCACTTATAGGTTTGGTGAAAATCTTTTCCCATTTTGTATGCTGTCATTTTGTCCTATTGTCTGTGTCCTTGGCTTTTCAAAAGATTATCAATTTTAGGAGGTCCCACTTATAGATTGTTGTTCTTAGTGTCCGTACCTGTGCCTATTCATAGAAGGGTATTTTCCACTTTGTGTTCTATCAAGATCAGAGTGATTGGGATTATGTTGAGGTCTTACATCCACATGGATTTGAATATTGAGCAGGGTGACAGGCTTGGATCTATTTGCATTTTTCTACACACTACCAACCATCTATGCCAACACCATTTGTTAAAGATTCTATCTTTTTTTCATTGAATAGTTTGGGTCTCTTTGTCGAAGATCAAGTGTTCATAGGTTTTTGGGTTAATGCCTGAATCCCCAATTCTATTTCATTATTCCACAAGTCTGTTTTTATGCCAATATCATGCTGTTTTTATTGCTGTGGCTCTTAGAATAAGTTGAAGTCGGGGATGATGATGTCTCCTGCGGTTCTTCTGTTGAGCAATATTGTTTTGGCAATCCTGGCTTTCCTGTTATTCCAAACAAGTTGGCTATTGTTCCTTCAAGGACTGTAAAATATTGTGTTTTGATGAATTTTGATGAGAAGTACATTGGATCTGTAGATTGCTTTTGGTAGGATTACCATTTGTAATATGTTGATCCTACCAATCCAAGAAAATAGGAAAGCTTTCCATTTTCTGATATCCTCTTCAATTTCTTTTTTCAGTGATTTAAATTTTTTTAAATAGATCTTTAACTTCTTTGATTATAGTTACTCCAAGATATTTCATGCTATTTGCAGCTATTAAAAATGGTGATGTTTCACTTATATCTTTTTCAGCTCTTTTATCTTTAGTGTATAGGAGGGCTACTGATTTCTTTGAGTTTATCTTGTTTTCTGCTACATTGCTCAAGGTGTTTATCAGCTGTAAAAGTTCCCTCATAGAATTTTGTGGGTCACTTATATATACAATCATATCATCTGCAAATAGAGATAGTTTCACTTCTTCTTTTCCAATTTATATCCCCTTAATCTCCTTTCATTCTCTCATTGCTTTCTCTAAAACTTTGAGAATTATATTGAATTGATAAGGGGAGAGAGGACATCCTTGTCTAGTTCCTGATTTTCCTGGGATTGCTTTGAGTTTTTTTTCATTAAGTTAGATGTTACCTGTAGGCTTCTTGTAAATTGCCTTTATTATAATGAGATATTTTCCTTGTATTCCACATCCTTCCAGAGCATATATCATAAAGGAGTGTTGGATTTTGTCAAAGGCTTTTTCAGCATCTAAGGATATAATCATGTGGTATTTTTTCTTTAGTTTGTTTATATGATGGATGATATTTACAATTTTTCATATTTTGAACCATCCATGTATTTCTGGGATGAAACCTACTTTGTCATGGCAGATGATATTTTTTATATATTGTTGTATGTGGTTTGCAAAAATTTTATTGAGATTATCAGTATCAATATTCATGAGGGAAATTGGTCTATAGCTCTCCTTCTTTGTTGTGTCTTTGAGTAGCTTGGATATTAGGGTAACTGTGGTCTCATAGAAAGAATTCGGCAATATTTCTTTATTTTCTACTGTGTGAAATATTTAGAGCAGTATTTGTAGTAATTCTTATTTGAATGTCTGTTAGAATTCTGCACTGAAACCATCTGGACCTGTGCTTCTTTTACTCATGAGGCTTTTAATGGCAACTTCAATTTCCTTAGGGGTTATAGGTGTGTTTAGGCAATTAATTGGTCCTTCATTTAATTTTGGTATATAGTACTTGTCCAAAAAGCTGTTCATTTCTTCTAGGTATTCCAATTTTGTGGAATATAGATTTTCAAAGTATGATCTGATAATTCTCTGGATTTCCTGGGGGTCTGTTGTTATGTCCTCCTTTTCATTTCTGATTTTGTTGATTTGGACACTCTCTGTTTTTTTATTAGTTTGGCTAAGGGCTTATCTATCTTGCTAACTTTCTCAAAGAACCAACTCTTAGATTCGTTGATTCTTTGTATTGTTCTTTTTGTTTCAATTGTATTGATTTCAGCTCTAAGTTTGATTATTTCCTGTGGTCTACTCCTTCTAGGTGAGTTCGCTTCTAATTGTTCTAAGGCTTTCAGCTGTGCTGTTAGGTCTCTAGTGTGGGATTTCTCAAGGTTTTTCATATAGGCATCTAGTGCTATGAATTTTCCTCTTAAGACTACTTTCATTATGACCCACAAGTTTGGGTACATTGTGGATTCAATCTCATTAAATTCTAGGAAGACTTTGATTTCTTTCTTAATTTCTTCCTTGACTCAGAGGTGGTTCAGCTGAGTGATGTTTAGTTTCCATGAGTTGGTAGGCTTTCTTGATTTTTGATGTTTTGGAACTCTAACTTTAGTCCCTGGTGGTCAGATATGTTACAAGGGATTGAGGAATAAGTAATGACCAACTTGGTCCCTTTTAATTGCTTTTATCTTAAAATCTACTTTGTGAGATTGTAGAACAGCCACCCCAACTTGTTTCTTAAGACCGTTTGATTGGAAAATCTTTTCCCAACCCTTTATTCTGAGCCTGTGTCTATCTTAGTGGTTGAGGTGTGTTTCTTGTATGGAGCTGAAGGATGGCTTCTGTTTTTGTATCTTGTTAGTGTGTGTCTTTTTATAAGTGAGTTTAGCCTATTAATATGAAGGGATATTGGTGACCACTGATCGATATTTCCTGCTATTTTCTTTGTGGTAGCTTTATGTATTTCCTTTCTCTGTGCTATTCTACTGTGAGATTATTGATTGTTTGTGGTTTCATCGGTGTATCTGGGATCCTTAGGTTGGAGTTTTCCCTATAATGCTTTCTGGAGTGCCAGATTGGTAGATAGGTATTGTTTTAGTCTGATTTTGTCATGATATATCTTGTTTACTCCATCTATGGTGACTGATAATTTTGCTGAGTATAGTAGTCTAGGTTGGCAGCCATGCTCCTTTAATGTCTGTATAACATCTGACCAAGCCCTTCTTGCTTTCATTGTTTCCATTGAATAGTCAGATATTATTCTGATGTGTCTGGCATTGTAAGTAAATTGGTCCTTTTCTTTTGCAGCTCTTAATTTTTTTTCTTTGTTCTGTATGTTTTGTGGCTTGGTTATTATATGGCTTGTGGACTTTTTTGGTGTCATATCTATTTGGTGCCATGTAAGCTACTTTCATCTTTACAGGCATTTCCTTCTTTAAGTTAGGAAATTTTTTTCTATGCTTTTATTGAATATATTATCTGTGCCTTTTAGCTGGTATTCTTCTCCTTCTTCTATTCATATTATTTTCAAATTAGGTCTTTTCATTGTGTCCCAGATTTACTAAACATTTTGTGTTATGGCTTGCCAGGTTTTAGTATTTTCTTTGATTTATCTATTTCCGTTACTGATTCTTCACCTTCAGAGATTCTCTCTTCCATCTCGTCAATTCTCTTGGTTATGCTTGTATCTGCAGTTCCAGCTCTTTTCTTTAGATTTATATTTCCATCTTTGCCTCATTTTGTGCCTTTTTATTTGCCTCTATTGCAGGTTTTAGTTCCAGTTTCTTTCAGTTTTTGGTTCACCTTTTCTTGGATTTCTTTCAAGGTTTTGTTCATCTCTTCTAATTTTTTGTTGGCATTTTTTCTATTTCTTTTTTTCAGTTCATTTTTCGGCTTTTATTTATTTATATTTTTATTATTTAGTGATTTTACATCAGGCACCCCATCAAACTCAGTTATTAGTCCTCTCAGTTTAATAGCCACTCTTATGATCTCCCCATTTACAAAAAAGCCCATTCATGCTGCTCATTTAATTACTGGAGCATAATTAAACTCCCTGAGACCATGCCCTTAACAAAAAAAAAAAAAAAAAAAAACAAGACCTTCCTCACCCACACCCCTGCCAGAAGCCATCAATGCAGAAGTGAGATGCTGTGTCATTTAGCTCTGTTCTAACCTTGAGCTCTTGAATACAATAACATCTTTTAAAAAAAAATCCACTAATGAGTGAGTACATCCCCTGCTTGTCTTTCTGGGTTTGTGATACCTCACTCAGGTATCCATCCATTTGCCTGTGAATTTTAGGATATCATTTTTTCTTACTGCTGAGTAGTACTCTGTTGTATAGATGTACCACAGTTTGTTAATGCATTCTTCAGGTGAGGGGCATCTAGGTTGTAATTTTACTTCTTATTTAAGAAAGTTTCTAATTACTAGAGATAAAAAGCAAAGGTGGTGGGAATCAAATGTCATATTCGCAATTGGTTGAATTGGGCTCAGGATGATTTTCCTGTATTTGCCCTGACAGTGAGCTTTTTAAGTTTTGTGGGCTATGCAGTAACTTAGACAATGGGTCATCTGTGACAGAGCAGGTAAGAGTAGTCACAGGTGACATGCAAACACATGAGTATGACTATACTCCAATAAAGGTTTATGTATCAGGAAAACAATTTGAATTGCATGTAAGTCAATGCAAAACAGTTTTCTTATTTTGTTCTTTTTCACATCTTAAAATCCTGGGCTGTACAAATACAACCAGGTTTGGTTTAGAAGTTTTGTCTTGATGCCTCTTCTAGGAGATAAAGAATTCTCCTAAACTGGCATGTTACATCAAGTTCCCAGTACAATGAACAGAACTATAACTCCACATATCATTAGATTCAGAGGTCTGCTTTGATCTCTGAAAAAAGAATCTTATATAAAGTAGCTGTTCTTAATTAGTTTCTATATAATTCATTACAAGGAGGTTTAATGTGTTGCATCAAGTCAAGGGATAAAATAAAAAAAAATCATCTGCATAGTTACATGGGAAAAAGTCAGACTTAACCAGCTGTTTATGGTTTTTTGTTGTTGTATTTTTTTTTGAGAAATTTAAACTCTGTTTATTTATCTGAATTTTATCAATGCATAGATTGTTAAAGTATGATTACATATTTAAAGTCTTTCTTCTTTTTATTTTATTATTTTATTCATTTGTTTCTTCTTCAAGACAGGGTTTCTCTGTGTAACAGCTCTGGCTGTCCTGAAACTCACATTGTAGACCAGGCTGGCCTCAGACTCACAGATATCCACCTGCTTCGCTTCTCAACCTTTTGGCTAACATCAAGTGTAGTATCTGTTCTGATCAATTTTTCTATTTCTTTAAGGGAATTTTTTATATCTTCTCTGAAGGCTTCAATAATATTCATAAAGGTGTTTTGCTGTTGTTTCCTTCTGTTTTCTCTTTATTGCTCTATTCAGGTTTTGAAGTTGTAGAACCACCAGTTTCTTCTGGAGTTGTCCTGTTTTTCTTTACATTATTATGTGTATTTTTGCGTTGGCATCTGCCCATGGCTTCAGTGGTTCACAATTAGGCTGCTCCTAGTCAGTTGTGGCCAGAAGGTTTGTGTGTCTCCTGTCTGCACATTCTCTTGACTCTGCTCTGGGCAGGGATATGAATTGCTAAGCCTCAGTCCTTCTCTAATGATGAAGTTTACCCTGGAGATGGGGCCAGCCATGCAATATCACCTCTTTTAGGTGTGGCTGGAGGAGCCCTTCACAGCCAAACCCTAGTCCTGTCTGTTAAGGACAGTCTGGATTAGGCCCTACATGTTGAGCCTGGTCCTGTAATACAACTTTCCCAATGGGCTGGAGGGACAGGGGTCGGTCTGTGGGGGTGTTTAGGTGCTAGAACCTGCTCACCTGTGGACAGAGTCTGAGATTCAAAGTCCTCAGTCCTTTTCTGCTGATGCAGTTGAAGGTGGGGCCAGTGGTGCAATGTTCCCTCTTTTAGATGTGGAGCAGCCCCTCACAGTAAAATCCTATTCCTGTCTTCTAAGGAGAGTCTGGATTAGGCTCTACTGATTGACTCAGAAAGCCACTTTCCAGTTGGGCCAATTGTGTGGTTTCTAACAGCTCTATCTGATCAGACACATAGCTCCTCAGTTGAGATTATACAACTCCATAACCCTGAAAACAAGCTGTCAGTTAAGAAAACTCTTCTACATCTTAGCTGTTCCTCAATTCTGCCTATGGCTACTTATAGCCTAGCACCAAAGAAGCAGCCCTGCTTCCTGAGAGCCTGAGCAAACACATCATCCATTCTCTTAGACTGCAACTTTGGTGCAAACTCAGGAACCAAGCATTTACATTGTTCTCTGTATCTCTCTGTCTCTCTCTCCATCTCTCTCTGTCTGTCTCTCTGTCTGTCTCTCTCATCTCTATCTCTGTCTCTATCACACAAGTGATAAAACTTCTGACAAGCAAAATTTTTTCAAATGCTTGTCTGGGCCATGTACAAATTTTTACATTTTCTACTACCATAGGCTTTACTTCTACATTTAAATATGTGCTATCTAGCTTTTATTTATTTTTTCTTTATTTATTTATTTTGCATTTATCAAGAAAAACAGTAAAATAAACTTAAAATGCTGATAAGCGAACAATAACTATAAAGAAGATAAAAATAATAAGCATGACTTATCAAGGGTGATAATGCAAATAAGATTGCTACACATATATTTACTTTGTGTTCAAAATTCCCTCTGAATTTCTTTTCCATCCCTGTATATCCTTATTCAAGGTCCCTTCCCCCTTCTGCCACATCAGGTCATATTTTCTTCTCCACACCTCCCCATCCCCTCCCTGGACAGGCAGCAGACTGTCCTATGATCCCACTGACCCAATAATGCTTAGTTCAGTCTCCACTCCGGGCAAATCCAGTTTTGTCCACCCTCCCTCAAGAGTGAGTCAGATGTTCCTATAGTTGGAGTGGGATCTGAAGGGTTAGTCTAGGGTGATTCTGATCCCAAGCTGTTCAGTGGTTGTGGATTGCATCTTGGGCATGCTTGGCTTTCGTTTGTTTGTTTGTTTAGAGACCACTAATGAATGAGAACATCCCCTGCTTATCTTTCTGAGTTTGTGATACCTTGCTCAGAAGGATATTCTCCAAATCCATCCATTTCCTGCAAATTTTAGGATATCATTTTTCTTACTGCTGAGTAGTACTCCATTGTGTAGATGTACCACAGTTTGTTAATCCATTCTTCAGTTGAGGTACATCTACTTTGTTTCCAGGTTCTTGCTATTACAAATAATGTTGCTATGAACATAGTTGAGCTAATACCTTTGGAGTGTGAATGTGCTTCTTTAGGGTTTAGACCCAGAAGTGGTATTGCTGGGTCCTTGGGGAGATTGATTCTCAATTTTCTGAGAAACCGCCATATTGCATTCCAAAGTGGCAGAACAAGCTTACACTCCCACCAAAAACAGAAGAGTGTATCCCTTGATCCGCATCCTCTCCAACATAGGCTATCATCTGTGCATTTTATCTTAGCCAATCTAACAGGTGTTAGGTGGTATCTCAAAGTTGTTTTGATTTGCATTTCTCTGATGGCTAAAGATGAAGAGCACTTTTTCAGGTGCCTTTCAGCCATTCATATTTCCTCTGCTGAGAATTCCCTTTTTAGATCTGTACCCCATTTTTTGATTGGGTTATTAATGGTTTTGTGCTCTAGATTCTTGAGCTCTTTATATATCTTAGAGATCAGTCCTCTATCACTTGTAGGGTTGGTGAAAATCTTTTCCCATTCTGTAGGCTGCCATTTTGAGCTATTGACCGTGTCCTTAGCTTTGCAGAAGCTTCCTAGTTTCAGGAGATCCCACTTAGTGATTGTTGGTCTTTATGTCTGTGCCACTGGTGTTATATTTAGGAAGTGGTCGCCTGTGCCAATTTGTAGAAGTGTATTTCCCACTTTCTTTTCTATCAAGTTCAAAGTGGCAGGGTTTAAGTTGAGGTCTTTGATTCACTTGGATTTGAGTTTTGTGCAGGGTGACATTTGCATTTTTCTACACACTTCCATCCAGTTATGCCAACACCATTTGTTAAATATACTATCTTTTTTCCATTGAATGTTTTGGGCCTCTTTGTCAAAGATCAGGTGTTCATAGGTTTTTTGGTTAATGTCTGGATCCTCAGTTCTATTCGATTGGTCCATAAGTCTTTTTTTATGCCAGTACCAGGCTGTTTTTATTACTGTAGCTCTATAGAATAGCTTGAAGTCAGGGATGGTGATACCACCTGAGGTTCTTTTGTTGAGTAAAATTGTATTGGCAAACCTGGCTTTCCTGTTATTCCAAATGAAATTGAGTATTGTTCTTTCAAGGTCCAAAAAATATTGTGTTAGGATTTGGATGGGCAGTGCATTGAATCTGTAGATTGCCTTTGGTAGAATTGCCATTTTTACTATGTTGATCCTACCAATCTAGGAACATGGGAGTGCTTTCCATTTTCTGATATCCTCTTCAAATTCTTTCTTCAGTGATTTAAAATTTTTGTCAAATAGGTCTGTTACTTCTTTGGTTATAGTTACTCCAAGGTATTTAATACTATTTGCTGCTATTATGAAGGATAATGTTTCCCTTATTTCTTTTTCAGCTCTTCTATCTTTAGTGTATAGAAGGGCTACTGATTTCTTTGGGTTAATCTTGTATCTTGCTACTTTGCTAAAGGTGTTTATCAGCTGTAGCAGTTCGTTGTAAGAACTTTGTGGGTCACGTATGTATACAATCATATCATCTGCAAATAGAGATAGCTTCACTTCTTCTTTTCCAATTTGTATCCCCTTAATCTCTTTTTGTTCTCTTATTGCTTTAGCTAAAACTTTGAGAACTACATTGAATAGATAAGGGGAGAGAGGACTTCCTTGTCTAGTTCCTGACTTTAGCATGATTGCTTTGAATTTTTCTCCATTAAGTTTAATACTGGCTGTCGGCTTCTTGTAAATCGCCTTAATTATATTTAGGTGTTCTCCCTTTATTCCTGATCTCTCCAGGGCTTTAATCATAAAGGAGTGTTAGATTTTATCAAAGGCTTTTTCAGCTTCTAAGGACATGATCATGTGGTTTTGTTCCTTTAGTTTTTTTATATGATGAATAACATTTACAGTTTTTTGTATGTTAAACCATCCCTACATTTCTGGGATGAAGCCTACTTGGTCGTGGTGGATGATATCTTTTATACATTGTTGTATTCATTTTCCCAAAATTTTGTTGAGAATTTTTGCATTGATAGTCATGAGGAAAATTGGTCTGTAATTCTCCTTCTTTGTTGTGTCTTTGAGTGGCTTCGGTAGTAGGGTAATTGTGGCCCCATAAAGCAAATTTGGCAATATTCTTTCAGTTTCTACTGTGGGCCATAGTTTGAGGAGTAACAGTAGTAATTCTTCCTTGAATGTCTGGTAGAATTCGACACTGAAACCATCTGAACTGGGCTTTTATTTTTGGGGAGCTTTTTAATGACAGCTTCAATTTCCTTAAGAGTTATAGGCCTATTTAGGTAAATAATCTGATCTTAATTTAATTTTGGTAGATGGCACCTGTCCAGAAAGCTGTCCACTTCTTCTACGTTTTTCATTTTTGTGGAATACAGATTTTCAAAATATGATCTCATAATTCTCTGTATATCCTGGGGGTCTATTGTTATGTCCCCCTTTTGATTCCTGATTTTGTTGATTTGAACACTCTCTGTTTTTTGGTTAGTTTGGCTAAGGCCTTATCTATCTTGTTTAGTTTCTCAAAGAACCAACTCTTAGATTCGTTGATACTTTGTATTGTTCTTTTTGTTTCAATTGTATTGATTTCAGCCCTAAGTTTGATTATTTCCTGCAGTCTACTCCTTCTTGGTGAGTTTGCTTCTAATTGATCTAAGGCTTTCAGCTGAGCTGTTAGTTCTCTAGTGTGGGATTTCTCTAGGTTTTTCATATAGGCATCTAGCACTATGAATTTTCCTCTTAAGACTGCTTTCATTGTTCCACAAGTTTGAATACGTTGTGGATTCATTTTCATTGAATTCTAGGAAGACTTTGATTTCTTTCTTAATTTCTTCCTTGACCCAGAGATGGTTCAGCTGATTGATGTTTAGTTTCCATGAGTTGGTAGGCGTTCTTTGGGTTTTGATGATGTTGAACTCTAACTTTAGTCCCTGGTAGTCAGATATGTTACAAGGGATTATTTCAATTTGTTTTGTATCTGTTGATATTTGATTTATGACCAATTTTGTGATCAATTTTGGAGAAAGTTCCGTGAGGAGCTGAGAAATATGTATATTCCTTTGGGCTTGGGTGCAAGCTTCTTATAGTACTATTAAATCCATTTGCATCATACCCTCTTTTAGACTCCTTGTTTTTCTTTTGAGACTCTGTCTGGTTGATCTATTCAGGGTTGAAAGTGGGGTATTGAATCTCCCACTATTAGGGTGTAAGAATTGATGTGAGATTCGAGCTCTAGCAGTGTTTCTTTTACATGAGTACGTGCCCTTATATTAGGGGCATAAATATTCAAGATTGAAATCTCCTCTTCACCTATTTTTCCTGTGATGAATAAGTAGTGACCATCTTGGTCCCTTTTAATTGCTTTTAGCTTAAAGTCTACTTTGTTAGATATTAGGATTGCAACCCCTGCTTTTTTCTTAGGACCATTTGACTGGAAAATCTTTTCCCAACCCTTTATTCTAAGCCTGTGTCTGTCTTTGCAGTTGAGGTGTGTTTCTTGTAGGCAACAGAAGGATGGCTTCTGTTGTTTTACCCATCTTGTTAGTGTGTGACATTTTATAGGAGAGCTGAGTCCATTGATATTAAGGGAAATTAGTGACCATTGATTCATATTTCCTGCCATTTTTAGTGGTAACTTGTTTGTATTTCCTTTCTCTAGAGTATTCTTCTGTGGACTTATTGATTGTTTGTGATTTCGTGGATGTATCTGGGGTCCTTAGGTTGTAGTTTTCCCTCTAATACTCTCTGTAGTGCTGGATTGGTAGATAGATATTCTTTCAGTCTGACTTTGTCCTGAAATACCTTGTTTACTCCATCTATGGTGATT